>JAMXBD010003351.1:0-124908 GCA_024138025.1 Combretum micranthum | reverse complement strand
TTAATATAGTATAATATATAATAATAATCATTTCTCATACTATTAGTGACAAAATAATAGTATCGATATATAAATATAGTAGCGTTTACGTGAAGATAACAGTTTTAATAATCGTTCATGAGTCGTGATGAAAACATCATCGATACTGAATACTATACTTAGTAGTAATAAATAGCAATACTTATAATCATACTTACAAGAATAACATAAAGTTGATGTTGGTTTATTAAGATTGTAAACTGAATGATTTTCTAGTTTGTGATTTCTTAAGTATTGATTCTTACAGTAAAGGAATTTTTTATTGTTTAATTCTTTTAATTTTCTTTTGATTGTATATTATTTTAGAGGATCTCATTGAAGCCTTCATTCATATCCTAAGTTCATTCATGATTTATAGAGGTATTAATATGTGTAATTTCTATGACTTTGTTCATAATACTTTTCTTATAATTTAGAACTCCTAATCATGCATTTAAAGCTTGATTTATCAAGTTTTATGTTCATATGAAGTCTTAGAAGCATTAGACATGAATTCAGACTAGATTAGATGAAATTCGGGTCTTGTTTTGTCTACCTTGTCCTTAAATCCGAATTTACTACTACCACAATTATAAGACTTCTAAGTTGTTGTTTTTCTCTTCCAACAATACCTAAACATTCTTAATACATCAAACATCCATCCACTTGAGTTCATCGAAGGATTAACAACTTTTTCCAACCATAAAACTTTCTTCCAATACTCAAAAATCCATCCTAAGGTCTATTCATAAATTTAACAAGGATAGGTTGTAGTTGGAGCTTACCTTGGATTGGAATGGAAGGAGGTTGTTCAACTTCCTCTTAAAGCAAAAATTAAACCTAGATCAAAGATTAGAGGATGAGTTTCTAACTAAGCAACATGAACTATAATACAAGTTCACTAATGTAATCAAATTTTCTCACCTTGATGAGTTAATTCCCTCCTCTTAATCTCTAGGATAATTTAGGATTTTTTTTTTATCGGTTTTGGTTATTATTGATGAGCTTAGTGTGTGTATATAAGGTATGGAAGTAGGCTAGGGTTTATGGTTGTTCACACAATGTTCCTAAGCTTCTATGTTGATGGTGGAGATGGAAAAAGGAAATGAAAAAGTGCTGGACGCACTTGGGTTTGCAGCTGGAATTTGAGTGTGTTTTGGTGGGGTTTATGAGCTCAATTTGTGTCTAGCTTAGGCTTATATACATATACTAGGACTAGACTAAGTTTTAGAAGCTAAGGAAAAGGTTTTGGGTTTGAAAAATATGCAAAATTGCAGCTGGAATTTTTCATACGAATTTTGTCATTTTTGGTTGCAAATTTATACTTTGTTTTGACAGATTTGTGGGTAATCTTTGAGGCCTTTAATTGTGTTTGTTTGGTAGCTAATTAATGCCATTTAGTGTGTGAAATAGAGCTCATGTTGCAAGAAAAATCGGGTCAAAATTCGTGTGAAAACAGAGATCAATTTCCAACTTTTCTGCTGTAGTTTGTTTGCTGATTTCTACCTTGATTTGCATGGATTTTTCTTCAGATTTCTTTGTTGTTTCCTAGCTAATAAATGGTGGTTGAAGTGGACATTTGAAGGCCTTTATTGGAGTTTAATTAGTCAGAAATTATCAGCTCAAACAAGACCTATATTTTTCAAAGCAAGGTTGAAATATGTGTGGGAATGTTGCTGCAGTTCTATTGTATTTTTCTGCTGCAGCTGGTTTTTATTGGATATTTGAGAGCAAGTTTGGTACTGTTGTGGTTGTTTATTTTAGTTGAATTTCTTAGCATTAAATGTTAACCACATGTGGAGTGTTTGTATTGGATTATATGTCATTTTCATGTTGAAATATTGTGTGTTAAAATTCAAAGCAAAGTTAGGTAAAACTTGACTTGTCGCAACCGAGACTTCCAACATCTGCTGCTCTGTTTTCCAACTCCTCTGTTGTGCGTTGTGTGGAAAATGCTGCTTGTCCGTGCGTGTGGAGTGCAGCTGGTTACACGCGAGACGAAGGCTGCTGCTGCTTGGTCGATTCCTGCCGCTGACGTTGATGCTGCGCGTGAAGACTAAATTACAGCTGTCCTTTGTTCAGCGTCCGCAATTTACCAATCCTGTTCATGGCATTGAGCTGTAGCGCGTGGAACATTGTCGACTCATCATTTACTGCGCGTGAATGTGGCAATCATCAGTTGCTTGCTCCACATCCGTGGTGTCCAGATGCTGCTGCGTGGGGGTGAAGCTGCTCGGTCTCCTGCTGCTGTCTTGTGCGTGGATTGCTGCTGCTCAGAGGTGCTGGTGCTGCTTTGCTGATCGTCCCTTGCTGCCTTGCGTCTCCTGCTGCTCGTGTGTTGAAGACGCTGTGCGTGGAGCTGATGTCTTGCTCGAGGACTCCTGTTGCTGGCACGCGTGGGACTTCAGCTAGTCGGTCGGTCATCCATGCTGTTCACGCGCAGATATTCGTTGTTGTTTGACAACGTTCCAGACCTCAATCTTCCCCAGCGGTGCAATTATCCGATTTTACTTCTCTCTCTTTTATATATATATATATATAATTAATAGTTATTAGCCAAAAATATTTTTACTAAGAAAATAAATTCTTTACGTATCTATTCCCATTATTTATACGTTTATCGAAAATTTTTTTTTTTTAAAGTTAATACAAAAATTTTTAATTATTTGTATTTTCAAATTTTTAGTTAAAACTTCACATGATTAATTATTTTTAATATTTTTAACTTACGTGATTAAATTTTCAAGTTCGATGAATTAAATTAGGAACCGGGTCCTAATAAAGTTAGAATTTCCTAACAATTAAAACAGCGGGTTTGAAATTTTCTTTTTAGTTTTAAATTGATATTATTGTTCGGTATTAGTGTTTGTTTGTATTTATAATCTATTGTTTTATACCGATAAGCTCTATAAATAAACTGTATCTTATCGGTTTTGAAATTTAGAGATACTTTTAATCATATCTTGAATTATGAGTTCAAGATACGAAATCTCGTTTTTCGTATCAATTAAGGTCAATAAATTTTTATTCGGGTTTTTCAAGCTACGAATAAGTTTATTACAACTCATAGATCAATTCTAAGATTTTCGTTGAATCATATGTTTGATATTAGTTTCACATTTGCCAATTTGTTCATTTTCTAGTTGTGAAAATTATTAAAGGTTACGTTGACGATTTGGGATTTTTAATTTCTAAAAGCTTAAAACCTTTCCAATTAGAATATTAGTGTAATTTAAATATTCATTTAAGATCTAGATTCTTAGATATTGATCTATTTGTGATCTTATCGCATCTTTTGTAATCCTAGTGATTTGTCTTCCGTTTATATTTTTATATCTTGCAAGTTCTGAAAATTAATCGTCTTTTATTGTGATTTAAAATTACAGTTAACTATGATTTGTTTATTGGACTATTGATCATTTTATCAAATGTCATGTTTTACTGTATAGGAGTTAATTATACTAATTTGTTAATAACAACATATTTTATCTAGGCTACTTAATAGTGTTAAAATAGTTTAAACGCTATTACTTCATTATTTAACTAGCGTAGCATTTATTTTCTAAGTATAGAACTTAAGGAAAAAGGGTTCAAGAATTTATATTAACAATTGGTTTATCATCGTTTTATAAATTATTTGAGATCACATTTGTTACAGTTTGTATTTCAAAAAATTTTATTAATAGAGATTTTAATCTTTCTAACTATAATCAAATTCATTCTTTGACATTTGTAAATCGAGAAAAAATTTGGAATGATTTTCACTACTTGTTCCAAATATGTTATATAATCAAATATTACATTTTTAATATTTGTTATAATTAGATTACGTAAAATTTGGGGGATTACAGGTGTAGAGTACCATTCTTAATAGGTAAGTATAAGAATGAAATTTATTGTGGTTTAATAAATATGGATGCTTGTCACTTGTTATTTGGGAGACTTTGGTAGTATGATGTGAATGCCCAATATGCGAGAAAAGAGAATATATATAGGTTAGAGAAAGGGGGTGTAAAATATACTCTGTTGCCCTTAAAGACGACACTCATTCCAAAACCGTCAAGTTTGAGGGGCGTTTTTTTCTAACTATCATTCAATCAGAAACCGAGGTGGATGAAGCTATTTGGAAGCTTAGAGTTGTATACGCTCTCATAATGAATCATAAATCAGGGATGCAGAACAAATTCGCTAATGCCAAGAAGAAGAAGAAGTGTATATATGAGAACTCGAGGTCAAGTTCTTTACAGGTAGGAGAAAATAATGCAGTAGTGTGCCTAGCTCTAGTCAAAGCCGGCCTCAAGACTACCAGCTTTCGAACAAAGGCTGCCAGCCTATCATCTTAAGCCATCGACTTAATGCCAGCCTTCAATTCTTGCCGAGAACACGAAATTCTAACGCTGATTCCAAAGCTACCAACTTACTTACCAACCTTTATTTGCACCAACTTATTTCTTGTTAATTCTTTTTAAGACTTTATATAATAGTATAAATAGTCTCAAAAACCCATCTTTAGTTTTATAAAATTATTATTACACTTTGAAAACCCTAATATGAGAATTTCTCTCAGTAAAGTTGCAATTCTTGCAAGCTTTGATTCCTAAAAGTCAATTAGTGAATTGATTTCTATTATTTATGCTATCATGCTACGTCAAGAATTATGTACTAGTGCTCAAACTCAACTCATTTAACTAAATAATCTTTATTCGAGACTGTGTTCAATTCGTTTATAAATTAAGCTCGAGTGGTTCACCAGTGGTTTGGTTCGTGCACTAAAATTGGCTTGTTTGCAACCTTATATTAGATAATGTTAAAACTAATAAAGGAGTTAAATATACGAAATGAATAAATGTATAGATAAAAAGATGAATAGATATTATATTATACTCTTAAATTATAGAAATTAGCTTTTAGTTTTTCTTGTATATTATATACACATAAATAAAACTCTTAGGTACGTTCGCAAGCCTAAACCAACAATCTCATTCGTCTAAATGGGAGATCGAGCTTGATCTATTTAAGTAAATGAGTCATTTGAATCGACTCAAGTTCAAGCAACCTATAAATACCTTAACTTAATTGTGAAATCCATTTTAACAAGTTTTATAGAGTAGCAACTTATGTCATGTTTGGTACATTGAAATCATTTTGAATGGAATGTATTGGAATTGTAGGAATGGAATGGAATGGATTGGACATGGGAATAAAAGATCCATTCCAATGATTGGATACATTCACGAAATGGAATGGAATGATTTAATAAGATTTGTCAAAAATACCTTTCATATTAAATATAGATAATAAATATGTGTAGGGTAAAAATGGAATTAAAAAAAATAACCAAAAGTAGAGATGAAATAAAATTATGATCCATCTTTGAGAAAGCGGAATCGAATTCCTTCTAAAGCTGGAATCGTTAATTCCAATAAATCACGATTTTGGCTTCCAAAAATGCTTCCAAACATTGAGAAAGGGAATGGAAGCTGGAATCAAAATTCTTTTTAGTCCATTTCTACATACCAAACGTATCATTAAATGCTTGATTATTGAAAATGATAAGAAATGAAGGAGTTGAGAATGAAGTTACTATGTTAATATTGGAGTAGAGAGAAAGAGACAGTTTTGCTTTTAGCTTTTTTTCCTTCTTTCAATATTTTTTCTTTCTAGCAAATGCTTTTTTTTTTTTTCATATTTCGTTTTTGGCCCCTAATTCACTAATTAGGTTCAATGAAAGCACCAAGCTAGAGGTTAAAAACTCCAACAATTAAGTTATTTGGAATTGCATGATTGATGATGAATTATTTTTGTTTGACTCCTTTTATACCAAACAAGCAATTCATTTCGTTGGTTTAGTTGCAAGATCCTGATTTATTTCACTTAAAACTCATGACAAAATTAATACATTTCTTACACACTCTCTGTTAAGGTTGGAATCAAATTGAGCTGAAATAATACATTATTAAACTTGAGTTTGATTTTAAAATTTGAAGTTTAGGATTGACTAAATTTAGAAATTTGCCTTTGAGCTTAATTTCAAGCCATTCACAATAAACTTGAGTTCAACATAATTATATCCGTTTAAATTCTTTTAAAAACAATATTTTCTTAAATTAAAATAATATTTACATATAAATTCAACTAACACTTAGCTTACTTGAATTGGATTGGAATAATAAGGTAATAAACCATATATTATAAATCTTAAGATTGACACCGTAAACTTAGATAAACATCGAGTGAAATTTAGATAAATCATAATTATATTTGACATATTTTATCTATATTCTCTACAATGGTCAAACCTTTGCATATAATGTGTAATCCTTTGTGCTTTTATATCTTTTTACATGTCTTTTATATATATAAAAAAATACCCTACTTTTTAGTCCATTTGTCCTGGGAAGGAGAGAGAGTTCCTTGAGTGACTTCTCAGCTAAGTCTCGCCGACTGCGTATTCTCCTTCGGTTCCACACTTCAAGGAAGAATTTATTTTTTGAAAAAATAATTTTGTGCTTAGTATTATTAGGCATCAGATGCCAAAAAGCACTAGAAGATAGCGAAAACCAGGTATAGATGTGCCAGGATAAGTTCGATACTGGGTGTAATATATGTCAATTAATTTTTAAAAAGAATAATTTAAGTATGAATAATATAATTTTAATTATTATAATATCAATATAAAGTCAGAATCTAATAGATATGTGATTTTAGTTTTAATAAAAAATTACATATTTAATATATAATTTTAAAACTTTTATATTATAAAATCGCATATTATACATGATTTACTACGAATATTAAGTTTTATTGCTTTTTCAAAAATCACAAAAATCACATGTAAAACATTTCATATCATAAAAAGATAAAATCGCATCTTAAGCCATCTTTAACGGCGATTGCTCGGTGACAATTTTGAGGGCTAGGGAAAGCGTTGCTCTAACCTTAAGCATTAAAGCAAAAGTAAGAAGCGTGTCAGGTTCCAATAAAGAACCATTTCTTTGCTCATTTTTTAAAATATTTTAAGGCAAAAAATATTAAAGTTAGATAAGTGAATAAAGCAGGGAAAAAGGAAAAGAAACAAGGTAAGATTTAACAGGAAATTATTAAGGATGTCTATTGAAAGACTTGAAGGATAAAGTTGAAAGTTTCGAAAGTTTTTTAAGGTGTTCACTTCTTTTTGGAAACCTAAATGAATTTCTTTGCATTTAAAATGGCTTTGTATATCCAGTTTTATATTAATGTTTTAGTAATTATTATATAATTAGTATTTATATAATTAAATTTTTAAACAGATTAATAAGCGGATAATTTTCTCGATGATGAATGGGCCGTCAGCACAACACGATTACTTTTTCGTGATTTATGAATAACTTCTAACTGTATATGTTAATCTGTGGTTGTTACGATAAGATGATGGTGATTAAAAGGAGGGAAAAAAAAGGAAAAAAATTGCATTTGCCCTACACAAGGAAGAAACATCAAATAGTAGGGAACAGGCTTTTTGAAAAAGGAAAGCAGGTTGAGTGCCGTATTGCATTGGTGTTTGACAAATTGTAGGGACAGTTCGCTCTCTTGATACTAATAGGTATTCACTTTTTTTATTGTTTGATGTAAAATTATATATAGTGTTCACCTGAAATAAATGATAATTCATAATAAATTACTATTACGTAAAATGATGAATAGCAATTCATGTCTCTAACCCACGTATTATCATTCAATAGTCTATTTTTTAATTTTATCATAAATACCCATATCTTGAAAATAACGCCTATACAATTATCCTTTTTTGATAATAAATACAATTATGAATATTTTTTTTTCTTTAATAATTACTTATTTTACTTTTTACACCAAATGGATATTATAATATTTATTAAACTCTATTACATTCCCTTTGAATTGAAATTCTATCCCCCTTATTCCATTCAAAATAGAACTGGTACAATTGTATAGGACCTTGCATCTTTTGAGAGTGTTTGGTGGTACAATGTAATATTTGAACAAAGTTTATTGAACTATCTTGTTTGGCGTGATTTTAACCTATTTTGTTAACATAGGGATTTAATTGATTATCTTATTATTTTTTACTTGAATTTAAAATTAAATATTATTTAAACTAATACCTTATTTTATTGAACATTGGTTGTAGTTTATTTGTCAAAAAGTTTAAATTTCTCGTTATTTTAATCTTCCGAGAGTGTAACTTGCTATTAATCAGCCAGGTCCTATTTCTACGTAACTGTATATTTTACTATTAGGAAACTTTTGGATTTCACACCCTACTTAGTAAAAAGTTGAACTGGCCAGATTCCAGAAGTAAACAATTTTGGTATGGGTCTCGTTTTTTAGGTCTTTAGTGGATTTTTAACTTTTAAGGGTCTTCTATCAAAAATCCAAAAGATGCACATTTATTTATATATATATATTTTTTTTTTTGTTAAATACATTATATAAAAGGATATAGGACTCATAATATTTAAAAAGATATGAAAGAATTTATATAAAACATCTTAAAGATAAAATAGTAAATTTTAAAAAAATTCTTAAAATATTAATATTACACATTACGAGCCTCGTATACTTAAGAAATTTTTGGAGAAATTACAAACAGGAGTCACAAGTCAATTGGGTCATGTAGTGTCAAAACAAGTCTGATCAAAGTAAAATAACGGTTGAATCATTGGCCTATTTGGACCCACTATCTTTTTCTTTTTCTTTCTTTCTCTTATTATTATTATTATTTTTTTTTTTTGGTGGGTGATGAACCCAAAATTATAATGACATACAGCTAAAAAGACAGTTTTCTTAGAATTTTTTCTTCTTTTATTAATCTTCCGAGAATATAACTTGCTTATTAATATGCAAGTTCCGATGTGCCCTTGTCCACCACCATGACACCATCACATGGCAGAGGCATTTTGATTAAAATAAGACTTGACCAAGACTTTGCAACAACTACATCTTTATAAACCAACAAGAAGTTGTTCTTGATTACAGCCAACCAAACTTTCACTATTGAAACATACCCTTACACTACCGTTCCTTTCTAAAATTACTCCCTAAATGGAATTTCTTGTAAATACTGCTGCTTCTGTTGCTGCTAAACTGTGTGAAGTAGCGTCTCGTCTTTTGTGTCGTCCATGTTATGAACAGATCAAAAACTCAATGCAGGCTCTGACTGAGCCTAAATCCCTTCTGAATTATTTACAACAGCTAAGCATTATGGAAAACCAAATTAGGGGAATGAGCAGCTCGGATGAGATCGACAATTGGGTTTCAGAAGCAGCCAAAATTTTGCAGAAAGGTAACTCTCTAATTCCTAATGCTGATCAACAGTCTTGCTGCTTCTCGGGTAATGCGTTCTTGCGGTGCAAGTTGCAGAAAAAGATGAAGAAAATGATAGACCAAGGGGACGAATTCATAATACGAGCCAATTTGCAACCAAGAACGGTTGAGCAAATCCATGGAGTCCCCAGCATCAAGGATGGCACGACTGCGGGAAGTAACTTGAGACGAGTGATGAACATGTTGACAAATGATGTATGGATGATTGGCATTTGGGGACCTGGAGGAGTGGGTAAGACCACCCTTACAAAAGCCTTAAACAACAAGTTGGAAGGCACTTCTTTCTTTAGTAGGGTCATATTTATCCAGTTGACTAAGGATGTCGATGTAAAAGGAATACAGAAAGAGATAGCTAAAAGCTGGGTATAGATATAGAAGAAGGGGTAGACAACAGAGATATTGCAGGACAAATTCACAATAGACTTCAAAGGGAGAAGTTTCTCCTTATTTTGGACAATGTTTGGGAATGTATTGATTTGACAAGCATAGGCATTCCTAAAAAACAAGCAGGTTCTAAGATTGTCCTAACTACACGGCTTTTAGACGTGTGCAGGAAAATGGGAGCAGTACCTCTTGAAATTGAATACCTTACAGATGAAGAAGCTTGGCAATTATTCGCTGAAAAAGTTGGAGATGTTGTAGATAAAACAGAAATTAGATCTCTAGCCAAAATCGTTTGCCAAGAGTGTGGGTGTTTGCCTCTAGCTCTTGTTGCAGTGGGTTCAGCCATGAGTGGAGAGAAGGATACTCGTTTATGGGAGAGTGCCATATATAAACTACAACGTTCGATCCCATCGATGGTGCTGATTCGCAAGTGTATCGTGCATTGAGGTTGAGCTATGAGTGGCTAGAGAACGATACTCTCAGTTCTTGCTTCTTGTATTGTTCTTTATATCCTGAAGGCCACTGGATTCAAGTAGATGAACTTGTTGAATGTTGGTTAGCAGAGGAGAAGATGATTGATGAGCAACTATACTATGATCATGCGTTTACCGAAGGCCTAGATTTGATCACGAAATTGGTTAACTCTTGCCTATTAGAATTCGAGCATAGGTGGGACGGGGCAGTGAAGATGCATGATGTTGTTAGGGATTTCGCAAGATGGACTGCAAAGTCGAATGGTAAATATATTTTTTTCTCGGGACATGGAATTTCAAGGAATCCAATGGTCATATTACCAAAGGAAGCCAACAATTTGGAGGGGATTTCTTTTGTAGACAATAAGGAAATTGAGCTACCACAACATAGCCAGGATTTTCCTAAAATAACTACCATGCTGCTTCATGGAGGCTTTAATCATACAGTAAAAGTGTCCCATGAGTTTTTTAAAGGATTCCAATCGCTTAGAGTCCTGAATATGGCGGACCTGCAGTCATTTCTAGGTTCTTGGGTTTGCAATCCTGAACTCCGTGCTTTCATTCTAAGGAATAGCAATCAAGATGAGGGAATTCCGTGCATGCCTAAACTTATGATACTTGACCTTGTAGGTTCCCGTCTTGATAAAATCCCAATAGGAGTAAGGCATCTTACCCACTTAAAGGTGTTGAATTTGTCATGTACTTCCCTAATAAAAAGAGTAGAAGCCGATGTCATAAGCAATTTAAAATTTTTGGAGTCTCTAAACATGAGAGGAAGCAAATATAAGTGGCCAACCAAGAGAATATCCAACTCAGAAGTGGCAACACTGCAAGACCTCTCAGAATTAAAGAATTTGAGGTCGTTGTATATTGATTTAGCTGACCTGGGATGTAGTTATGAAGACTGCAACTGGATGAAAAGGTTGGTCAATTTTGATTACGCTTATTATTATATTCGTCGTCCAATAATGTACAAACACAAATTAAGAGGAATTAGCATCGTTGGACATGAGCAAAAGAAGGTTGAAGTCGGATCTCTCATCTTACATGCAGAATCTTTGCTTCTATATAATGTAGAAAATGCAAACAAGATATTTGTTGATTTCAACTCGATCGATCAGTCCAACTCCAAAATAAAGGAATTACATATAAGTGAATGTTCAATTTCCAAAGAATCGATTAGTCATAGTCCCAACCATTTTGCCTTCTCGAACTTGGAGAAGCTAACACTTGCCTATGCAAGAAAATTCAATTTTCCTCGAGTGGCTAATGCCTTTGGAGCAACATTTCCTAAATTAAGTGTACTTATAATCGATGGTTTGGGAAGTAATGGCAAATTGACTGATCTCTTCTCTTCTAATGATCCATGCGTGGAATTCCCCAAATTAGAAACGATCCATATGAATAATCTTCACGGAATGATAGAGGTGTTCCATTATGATCCAACAAAATACCAAGTTGTTGCTCCTAACCTAAGGGAATTGGTGATCTTTAATCTGCCAAACTTGCAAAGACTCTGGAACTACGAGTTGATCGAGCAGTGGAAATCTCTAGAGATCCTCGAAGTGTGCAAATGCCCTAACCTAAAGAAGTTGCCTCAAATGACTTCCATAAAAGAGATAAGAGGAGAAGAAGAATGGTGGAACAACCTAGAGTGGGATAGCCCAAAGACCAAGTCCGACATGGAACAATTTTTTAAGGTAAAGTAAGGGGATACACCCAGAACACACAATACAGTACAAGGAATATGTGTAAGATATTTAGCATTTGATCGTGTCTTTTTCAGTATTTCTGAATATGTTTTAAGTACCTATTCTTAATAACTTGTTATTTTTGGAATCATGTTTTCATGGAGATGCAAAATAATGTTTTGTTTGGTTGAACTGCTTGCTTATTAAAGTTTTTCAATAAAATAGTTTGCTGCCATTTTTCTTTTTATATATTTTTTATTTTATTTTTATAGTTTTGATGTAATATAGCAATTTCTAGTTGAGTATTGTGATGGCAGTCAAAGGAAATTGTCTAGGTCGACAGCAACCCATTTCTAGAGTTAATGATTTGGTGAAATATGCCATTAAGAATGTGGAGGATGATTTGATAAATAGATCACCATCAGTATCACTTAAATCAAGCTGAGTTTATGATGAGGAAGAAAAAGAATCAGGAATAATTTTCTCAAGCATTTTATGATCTTGGAATTTCGTGTTACGATTGAAGAATGTGAAACATCTTATTTTTAATATATCATTTTCATCACCCGTAAACACAAGAACACTCCCTTAGCGCATTCTTTTTTTTTTTTAAGACATTAACTTGATTACTATAGGTGGCTTCTCAGGCAAAGGAATCCCGTGGATTGTCAACGGACCAACGATGGGTCGAACCTCGATCCTTCATCCCTCCTCCGGGTAAGATTCCTTCACATTTTAAGATTTTAGTTTTGTCTCGTTGGCTTGCTTTTGATTGTTTTGTTCCCTCTTTTTTTTTTTTTTTTTTTTCCAAGAAGTCGTGAGATCAACACAAAAGTAACTTCACTGAAACAACCCTTTAAGTCTAAATCCCATGCCATATTCGACTGTTTAATCTCCACAATGACCGTCGGGTTGAGCGATCAGTAGAAGTGTTGGTCAAGAGGATCTTTTTTTTTTACCTTTTTAAATATTTTTCGAGATGAATGAGGCTGACGAGGGGTTCACGTGCGCGGTGATAAACCGTTAGGTTTCGAGATTACAACTTTCAAATGATTTTCCTCAAAACCTCTTGAAGGTTTCCATCTCTTTGTCGGATGGAGTTTCTATTTGATATCTTAATTTTTTAAATAATTTAATTTTAGGGATTGTTATTGTTGTTATTATTATTATTATTATTATTTGAAATTTTGGTTTTGGTGTAGGGTTTTAGCTTTTTTTTTTTTAAATAATATTGTTATTATTGGGTGATTGGATTGATTAAGTTTGTTTTAGTTTTTTTTTTCTTTTTTGGTATTATTTAGTGCTTTGTTTTTTGAAATTTTGTTTAGGAATTATTTAACTTTTTCATAATTATTATTGCTTTTTTTCAGTTAATCTTTATGAGAATCTGAAAACCCTATCTTTGGGGTTGATGTGGTTTGTATTAATGGACTAGTTTAGGATTTTTTTTTATGTTGCTGGTTAAATAACATAATTTGGAGAATTTTGTCAATTAGAATTCTTGCAAGGTTGATTTTCTTGCATATGTAGTTTTTAGATTATGGTTTAGTTTATACTATGAAATGTAATGTTTACTCTATATATTTATTTTTTAACGAGTGCACTTTTTTTTATATTAGACATATATGCTATAATGATCTAGTTTATGAATGGAAATTGCGGTTGTACTATTTGTGCATGTACAATATCATGATTCCTTGTTGTGCGTCATTCATGTCCGTGGCCAGGGAATACTGAAATCGTGACCATGCTTATTAACTTATTTAGTGACCCAAATATAAGCTTAGTGGCCTTATTAGGTAGCAAACCTCCAATGAATTTTGACCTTCATGAAAAATCAAGAGCTTTTCAAAGTAAAATTAGACTCTTGCAAGTAGGCTATAGATAAGTTTTAGTGGTTTCTAGATATGATTTTTTATTCGTTAGATATTGAAGTCCTTCATTTTGTGGTCTATGGCCATACGATGTACTTGTTCTTCAAGGTGTTTGTTTCCATCCTCCAAACCTAATGGATGAATTCCATTGTTTCGGCAAGTTTGTATTTGCCTTAACTTGATCATGCTCCCATGGGTGAGTATTAGAGCTTTGTGAGTGCCTATAGGTATTCAACGGGATATCTTTACATATATGAGGGAAGCATATGGAGATGAAGAAATCGATGGTGATATAGACGAGCAAGACCATACGGTATGTATTTCACATATTATACGGCTCCAAACAGCTAACATCATTAGCTATTGTAATTTGTCAAAACTCTTTTGGATCTTAGTTTTAGGTGACATTTTGTTATTTTATTTCCTATTCCTTTAGAGCAATGAATCATCGGATATCACTGCTGAGCAAGCACGAAGAGGAAAAGACATCCAGGGAATCCCGTGGGAAAGGCTTAGCTTCAGTAGAGATGAGTACCGAAAAATTAGACTAGAACAATATGAGAACTATGAAAGCGTACCACAATCTGGAGAGAAGTCAGGAAAGGTAAAAAAAAACAATTGGGTTATCTGCATCACAATTATCATTTTTTTTTTCCCTATTATGAATTTTTGGACTGATTGGAGAATCTGCATCTCAATTATCTTTTTTATGCTATTATGCAGGATGCCAAAGTAACTCAAAAAGGATGTTCATTTTATGAGTTCATAAGAAATGCAAGATCAGTGAAATCTATCATTCCCCACCCTCAGGTCAGATAACAGTACTGAAATGATAGTCATCAAGTGATACACCCAAACAAAAATTGTTTTGCTGGAAATAGTTGCTTCATGAAATTTTATCGTTTTCCTTTGACGTATGTATGTGAATTCTAGTTGCTGAAAATAACTGTACAAGCCCATTAAACTTCTTATAAGTGCCATCATTGGTAGGTTAAATACGTTTCATGGGAATTATGAAATTACCAGTTAAAGCAATTTGATATTCAAGAGACTTCTCTCTAACCCAACTAGTTACCATGGGTATGTCAGAATCATTGGGCAGCACTTATACATGAAGGGAATAAAGAGGTTGTTGAGTTCTAACATGGGTTGTCTAATGGTTTCTCCTTTTGTGTTAGTGTAGATGAGAAATTCTGTTTGGGCCACATCTAAGCATGACGTATACCTAATGTCACAATTTTCGGTTATTCATTGGTCATCATTAACGGGCAACAAGTCCGAAGTTCTTGATCTATCCGGGAATGAAGCTCCAACAGAGGTAAACATATATGTTTGTGAAACAAGTAGTCAACCTGGATATTGTTTCAATGCTTTTTTGCTAAATAATAAAATAAAGTTGGAGTGTTTTCTTTTTTGCTGTTTCAAAACACACAGGAACATCCTGAGAGCTCGCTGGAAGGATTAACAGAGACTCAAGTTAGTACGCTTGCTGTAAAGGACAGGTTGTTAGTTGTTGGTGGATTTGAAGGGGAACTTATATGCAAGGTGAGGGGCATGGCATTTTGTTTTGATCCTCCATTAATATGTGAATAAATTAGTGTTTACTGTGTGACTTGAACATCTTTTCAGTGTTGCTGTTACTCGCATAAACCATTGACTTCTTTTTGTATGCAAAAGTTTGAAACAGAAATGTAGATTGCTGCTTGTCTCATGCTGGTTGTGGTTCTCTAACATAGTCAAGTGTTTTCCTGCTAGTTAGTTGTTAATACGTCTTTTGATTGTCTATTGTTGTAGTTATAATGATAAAAATGAGTATTTTATTATCAGGAGCTAGGTGACTTCTCTTATTATTATTATTATTTTATTATTATTTTGCCTGTAGTTTTTGGATCGTCCTGGAATTAGCCATTGTTGCAGGACAACTTATGACGATAATGCACCTACAAATGCTGTAGAAATATGTGCAAATTCCTGGTAAGACTTCCTTCTAGCATTGTTTTTAAAATAAATTACTTTCAGATTTGGCACTAATTTGCCTTGATTAATTAATCCTCAGCGGATCGATCCACATTATAGTCTCAAACAATGATAGAGGAGTAAGAGATTTTGACATGGAACGATTTCAGCTTGTAAAGCATTTCCATTTTGACTGGGCTGTAAATGTAAGGCTTTGATTCACCAGTAGCTTTTAGGATAGTTCCTTTTGTTGCATGCAAATGCACTTGAAACACTGTGGTAACTGAGTGTGTGTGTGTGTATTCATAAGATACTGTGTGAAATGTTTATTTAGTCAATGTAGTGTTTATGTAACATCAATGAAGATTACGTAAAAGTCACAACTCCATCAGGAGACAAATTCTTTTGCATCATGTCATGCCGTTTGATAAAAATTCGGACGGATGTGGTTTATGCATGTAACCATTAATTTTATTACTACTCAAAGGATTCTCTCTTTTTAGACTAAGTCATGCCTTTCGAATAAATATAATTGTTGATTGCTTTATATTATTGTTTGATTTTCATCTAACTCTATATCTATATCTATATCTTGTCTGTATTTGATATATTTATGGGTAAAAATATCTAAATTTCATATATATGTTTTTTTATAAATAGTTTGTTTTAAAAATGAGCCCTATTTATATAAAGATTTGTAATGTGCTCCTGGAATTTATTTGCCTTACCTTTTGTGGCAGCATACGTCATTGAGTCCGGATGGTAGACTTCTTATCATTGTTGGTGATAATCCTGATGGCTTATTAGTTGATGCAGAATCTGGCAAGGTCATCTTACATTTTTACTTGTGTTCATGACGTCCAGTAATGAAAGTTGCATGCTGATTACCTTAATTTTTCTCGGTAGACTATAATGTCTTTGACAGGGCATCTAGATTATTCATCGGCATCAGCATGGCATCCAGATGGAGTCACCTTTGCTACTGGAAACCAGGATAAAACTACTCGAATATGGGATGTGCGCAATTTGTCCAAGTCTGTTGCCGTTTTTAAGGGAAACCTTGGTGTTATTCAATCAATCTGCTACACATCGGATGGTCAGTACTTGGCAATGGCAGAGGCTGCTGACTTTGTCCACATTTATGACATCAAAGCCGGATATGAGAAAGAGCAAGAAATCGATCTCTTTGGTGAAATATCAGGAATGTCCTTTAGTCCAGATGCAGAATCTCTCTTTATTGGAGTGTCAGATCGGACATATGGTAGCCTCTTTGAGTATGGTCAGGTCAAAGGCAGAATTTGAATTGAATTTGTATTTAATTATTTTATTTTAAATTTATTATATTTTGGCAGATTGAATTATCTGTCTGATTATAATTATGACTTATAACCTGATCTTAAACACTAAGCATTGTAAAAAATTTCTTACGTCTTTCTTAAAACCCTTTAGGATCAAAACTACTCTAATATAGTTTGTTGAGTGAAAGTTGTGCCTAGTGTATTACTATGATTCTTGTAAAAAACACAATTTGAGTGATATTTGAATTGTGAGATTTTTTTGTGTGGCTCTTTTGGAGTATTAATTTGTATTGAATAAAGTGTGGAGTGAAGTCCTCCGTTAAGACGCATTTGTATGACTAGAAAGATTAAGGGACTAGACCGAACTCGTCAACTTTGATTGTACTCGCATGGTAGTCATCAACACCTACAACATCATCCCCACATTGCTACCCAAAATCAAGACAATACAACTACTGGTCTATAACCTCCACTTTGGGTACATTGGTACACTAGTACTCGGCCTAGTTACAAGTACACACATAACAACAGTCGAGAGATAATATATATCTCCAAATTTTTCCTTAAATTTAAGTTTAGAAACTAGAAATAAAAATCAATATGGATTTAATATAAAAGTTAAATGAATAGCGTAATTAGTAGATTTGTTTATATTAGCAAGTATAGAATGAGTTAAATAAGAAAAGAGACTCAAAATCTCAATAGATCTATTTCATAAATTGTTTATCAATTTAAACTATTTTCAAATTTTCTCATGAACTTATATTTATAAAGCTCAATCCCTAAGTTATAAGAAATTTGTTATAATTTGTTTAAAGAAAATTCTATTTAATTAAATTTCTAATTTAGATTGATCAAACTTTGCATTGATTTTAATTAATTTTCTCTTGATGCATTAAGCTTAAAGATACCCAAAAAATTTTGGCATGAAAACCTAAGCCCATAGCCCATTTTCTTCACCTTACTTAGCCTGCACCAACACACACAAAATAATTCTTTTAATGCCACTAAAGTCAAAGCTACTTAATCAATTATAAGCATAATTATCAAGTAAATTGGACACAAATATCTATCATAAAGTAAGCTAAAGTAGGCGCCATTTCCTTCCTTAAACACCACATTTACTACATCAAATTTTCTTTCTAAAACTCTCCAAAATTTCATTTCATGCTCCATCATCAAGTCAAGACTGAATTAGGTAAGTTATAACTTACTTTTGAATTGTTAATTTTGTAAGATAGATAGGTTTAGTTAATGTTCATGTTGATTAATGTTGAATATGAGGTTGTTAAAGATACTGATGTTAGATAGGTGAAGATAAGTAATGAAATTGATAGTTTAAAACTCAAATCAAAGAGATAATAGACCTTTGTTGGGTTGATAAATTTAATGTTAGGAATAGGTAAGTGTAGTAGAAGCATGTATATGTAATGTCAATACCGAAGGTGTATGGGATGCCTATGAACCTTATATGTTGATGTTGAAACATTTTCTTTTTTGTTTTTTTTTATTTTTTTTGTTGGAGATAAGGTCATAAAAATTGGTTAGAAAGTGTACAGTTTCGAAGTTGTGCAAATACAACTTAGGTTTAGCTTATCACAAGCGTGATGGAAAGTACAGTAGCCTCAGACGTTTTGATTTTACCTGATTAGGGGCGTGATCTACCTAGTGATCATCTTGAATCTAAAATGTTTTTGTTGACCATGGATGTAATCAAGACCTTTGTAGCCTCGGTGTTTGAGTTTTAGTTGATCACGGACATGATCCAAACCTTAGTAGTCTCAGGTGCTTTAACTTTACACAATCATGAGCGTGATTGTACCCGTGAATGGGAATCATGACCTTGAACACAACCGTAATTCAATGATCCCCTTCACCTTGTTTATAATAATAATAATAATAATAATAATAATAATACAAATATGAATATAAATATGTACATATATCGGTTTAAGATATTATATAGAATCTTAATCAAGTTGGATCATAGAATTATAGAAAAGAGGGTATGATAAGTGTTATGATACTTTGACTTAATTACTCAGTTAAGTTTAAGCAGTTGAATAATACCAATGTATATCACCTTATAATTTCGTAAAGGCCAATGGATTAGAGATATGATAATATGAATTTAGGACACTTAAGCACTAATAGAAATTCCTATTTAGTTATATATTTAGTAATACATGTTTGTTACCTTATACGAACCATAAATCAAAATCTAGACTTTCCAATAGACTATTACGACGAGTAAACCAAGATGCACAGGTGAGTAACTCAAATTTTCTCACATTGTTTATGATTGTAATATAGTGGCATATACTCCTAAATGTAATTGAAATTGATTATCTACCTCGGGAGTAACTCTTCCTCTCGCTTTAAATTTTATCTCCTCACACTTTCGACAATAGCCCCATTTTCTATCATAAATAAGGACATAACTGTGATCTTACAAGTTCCAAAAGTTCAAACAGCAAGAATTTGACTTGTCTAATCTTAATGATGACCAACAATCTTGTTACTTCTTGGGTAATGCATGCTTACGGTGCAAGTTGTAGAAAAAGATCAAGAAAATGATAGTCCAAGGGAACAATATCATAAAACTTTCCAATTTTCAGCCAAAAACGGTTAAGCAGTTCCTTGGAGTCCCTCCTATTGAAGATGACACAGTTGCAAGAAGAAACTTGAAATGAGCAAGTTACATGTTGAGGGATGATGATGTATGGATGATTAGCATTTGGGGACTTGGACGAATGGGTAAGACTACCCTTGCAAAAGCCTTAAATAACAAGTTAGAAGACACTTCTTTCTTTAGCATGGTTATATTTAACTCAATGACAAAGGATATCAATGAAAAAGGAATACAAAAGCACATTGCTCGAAGGCTGGGTCAAAATGTGGAAGAAGGACATCATAGATGTTGTGAACAGATTTGTAATAAACTTAATA
This sequence comes from Combretum micranthum, assembly GCA_024138025.1. NCBI lineage: Eukaryota > Viridiplantae > Streptophyta > Magnoliopsida > Myrtales > Combretaceae > Combretum > Combretum micranthum. Next base: position 104,920 of record JAMXBD010003351.1, on the reverse strand, counting down.
GAGAGAAGTTTCGCCTTATTTTAAACAACGTTTGGAAAAACATAGATTTGGTAAGCATAAGCATCCCTCAAAGGCAAGAAAATTCTAAGATTATCCTCACTACACTACTGTTAGACGTGTAGAGGAAAATGGAAGCGGAACCACTTATGAGTGAATGCCTAACAGATGATGAAGCTTGGCAATTATTTGTTGCAAAAGCTGGAGATGTTAATAAACAAGAAATTAGGCCTCTAGCTGAAACCATTTATAAAAAGCGTGATGGTTTACCTCTAGCTCTCATTGTAGTTGGTTCGACCATGAGGATAAAGACCGATACTTATCTATGGCAGAGTGCCATTAATAACCTAAATGTTCGATTCCCATTAGTGAAGATGATGCTTAAGTCTACAGTTGACGCAACGAAAGCAATTAAATTTAATCAGAACTCCATTGATTCTTAAAATGCCCAGAATAGTGAACTTCAAAAACCTATTGATTCAAGGAATATCTAGGCTAATGGCATCAAAAATCGAAATGTAATCTAATTTTGAGATTTGGGAAAAAAGCAATGATGGCTATGTAAAGTTTTTCTAAAAAAATGATAACTGAATAATTTATTACCCTAAGGCATACATTTATAGGCAAACTTGAAAGTTACCAAAAAGGAAATAAAACTCAAAAAGGCTAAAAAAATTCCTATTAAAAGATATTGAATATTATTCAAAAGACATTCTTTTGAATGTTGACTAAAAAAGAAAATCCTATTAAAAGACATCAATTCATATTCAAATTCTTTTGAATTTTTACTAAAAGGAAAAATACTATTGGAATACATTAATAAAAAGCTATTAAATATCCAATTAAAAACTATAAAAGAAATTGAAAAAACATTGACCGCATAAAAATTCACCTTCGTTTTCCACCATGTCATTCAATAATTTCTTGAAATTAACCACATAAATATACCATGTGAAATCCTTCTTAGGAAGAGCGGGAACCATAAAGACCCTATCCTCCTGAATAAAAATTTAACCAATAACTCTTCATGTTTTCACTTTGGCTCCTCCACAATAGGAACTACCATCTTAAGTACTGCAATGTAAGGACCCAACCACATAATTAGGCATGCCAAGTCCCTCAACCACGCATAATACCTAAGTATTATGAAACACTCAAGTATTATACAGAGTTGTCTATAAAGATATGAATGTATTGACTGTTTGTTTAAACCTGTAATAACATCCTATAATTTTAACATAATACAACTCAATACCTCAGTAGTTTAGCTTTATAACCTCAAAATAACTTTAGTGCCAAGCTAATGACACTATTAAAGATACAAACTTGTTCGCAAATAAAGCATAAGAAACAAGCTTAAAATCTTATTTTACACACCAAGGCTTTTACAACAAGCCCATAACAAAATACATTTCTTCCTCAAATTCTTTAAGATAATTTAAACAAACATCTTGTCTTGCATATGGGTTTCCTAACCATCCCACTCATTCAAAAAAGCTTCCCAATCGGTCTTGTAACCCATATCATCATAGCAATCATCATCAATATCACCTGTAAAGTAATATCATGTAAGGACCCGCTATCACCCCTATATTTGAAATAGGCGATAACAGTTCCCCAACCATATATAACCTATAAGATTATATGTAAGGTTTTATAAAAGAATTGTTTTAGGAATTGTTTATCTAATTCCATATAGATAATATAATAGAAATTATAATTTTTCTAAACGTTAAACAAAATTACACTACTTCATTACTAACATATTTTGCAAAAGAAGCAACTCAAGTCCTACATAACTAAGTACATATATATATACATCCAAAGGCTTTTACAAGCCTTAACAAAATTTTAAAAACACAACCAAACTAAAACTTTAGTTACATTACCAACAAAAGAAAGCACATCTAGTCTATTACAATTATAGGGTTCCATTGAGTCCATGGTTAACTCTAATCCTCCAAATCATCAAGAAAATCTTCAAAGTCGGTTCCGTACCCCATACTCGCATAGAACTCATCGGAGTCATCACTTGAAATGGATAAAATATGAGCCAAAGGCCCAGTACACAAGTAATGAATACAAATGCAAAGTGAGTCACGCATTCTTAGACTAAATGCATTATGCAACAATCAATTGTTTATTGTTCGATCTTTAGTTAATAAAACAACACGGGAGTATTCAAACTCCGGGCAACAGGGATCTAGTATTACGTCCGCCTCCCTAAGTGGTCCCTACTGTTCATACAGACTAGGCAGCCCCACCTCCCAATACTAGGGAATCCTGAATAACGCATCACGATGCTCAGGGGGTTGATATGAGTAGCTCGGATACTCATATCTCCTAAATAATTATGTCCATTAACGAGAAAGTACCCTACCCCCAATCTGAGTAGGGTGCCACTCTCCGAACCAGATTCAACTGCAAACAAGGAAAAATCAACACTCATCAATTAATGAGATTTTCTTAATTTAAAGTAATTTGGTTTGATGCCTACCCTAGCAAAGAAACATGCAAGTTACTGCGTACCTGAGATAGCTCGAGAACTAATGGGGTTGGCCGAGCGAGGATCTATCAATGATTAAGACAATATTAAATTCCACACTTAGTTTAAGCACCAATTAACTAGTTGAAAATATAATTAACCAAAGAAATTCAAATAAATTAATACAAGATCATAATTAAGCATTTAAACATCCTATTATATCATAGAACACCTAACAAATATTTAATTGATCATATACCAAGCTTTGGAAAATTTTGAAGAAGGTTTTTGAAAATGAAAAGTGCAGGGGATACGCCGGCCTTCAAAACTAGCAGCTTTGAACCGGTGCGCAATATACTATAGTTCAACACTGTCAACACTGGCAGCGTTCAAGGATACGCTGGCGCTTTGAGCCGATGTAAACTACAACTCCAAATTTCCAAAAATTTCCGAAAGGTACATAGGGTTCGTCCACGCCCGTGAATACCTCCAACACCGGCAGCGTATCCGTGTACGCCGACAGCTTTGGATCCTACGCCGATGGCCTTAAGCCCGGCGTTAAAAATTATGATTCTGTTCTCATTCCACACCGCCCCTAAGCCGGCGGCGTTGGAACCCTAATAGCGGGGTACGTTTTGAAGTCAATACTAATCCAAAGTTTGACTTTAGGGGTATATTTGACCTAAGATTAATTTGGTTTAATTTAAAAGGCATTTAAGTTTGATTTAAGCTTAAAAAGTAGACTTTAATTTTGTAAAAATTCTGCCATCATCTTAAACAATTCACAAGTCACTTTATTAAATTCTAAACATAACACATACATATTAATTTACAAAAGACACATTTATTCATTACACTATACACACATTAATACATATAATACAATAATATTAATTTCATTATACTATACACATACAAAACAGCACATATTTAACACATATACTAATTATATTATCCATGCACACACATATATGTGTGTATATATATATATATATATCTCATTTCAATAACACATTAGAATATAAATTAAGAAATTCATAGCTATTTCATATCATGAGTCAAAGGCCCAGTACGCAATAACAAGCAATACAAGGTGGCAAGCACACTTAAGCTAAATGTAACGCATCAATCATAATTTGATTATCTTTGATTAAATAAGCTATCATCACTAGAGTATTCAAACTCCGATTACAATCTTGGGAATTTATGATCTTAAGTAACAGTAGCTACTCAAAGGGTTGTTATAGGTTGTTCGAAGACCAATAACTCCTACACCTACAATAATAATTTCATCTATAAGGTTAACATCATTGCACAACTTTACTTAACTTAATCCATAATATCTTTGATTAAGTCATTTAAAGTATGCCTAACATAACAAACATTAGACAAGCTATTACGTACCTGGATAATCTAATCTTTTTGACAATAGACCTGTGTTTAAATCCAACTGAATGTGTGAGTTTATCAAGAAAATTATTTTATGTTAAACTTATTATTTACAACAACATATTAACTCATTACACTAATAGAAATTCTAATAATTTCAGTTTTAACTCACATAAGTGTAAATACACATTTCACTTTTTATTAATCATCTATTTATCACCAACAATTATTCATTTATCTATTTATTTTATTTTAAATGAACAGTATCAGAGGGTCTGCTATGCCTATGACCTAGGCCATGATATGGATTACAAGCATCATCACGCCCGTGAGCTTAGGCTGTAATAAGCATAATTGGCCTTGTCATGCTTGTATTAGGAGATCACACACCCTTCTACGACCGTGATATATATTATGGCCGTAACAAGCTTTGTGGGAAATTTTTCTAAAAACAACCTAAGGAGATAACGGGCTCTATTACGACCATAATCAACCTTTAGAAATTCATCTGACAAGATAATGACTTCAATAATGGCCGTGATCAATACGAAAATTTAACTCCGAGAGAATAACGGCCTTGATTATGCCCGTGATGAATAGGGCATTTATCTTATGGTACTTGTTTCAAAATTTTTAAAGTCTTCTATCCTCTAATCCTTTACTAAGCTTATATGCATTTGTAAAAACGCACTATTTAGTCTATGAACACAACATTAAACATCATTTAGTTCACTTACTCACATTAATCCATTTAAGACATATATGCACAACCACCTTGACCTAAAAACACAATCTCATCATCTATACTTGTTAACCTATATTATTACTCTAATTATTCCGATCTTACTCATTTATCATTAATAACATTAATACATGCATCAACTCATCCTAAGCTTCATATATCATTTTATCAAACACCTAAAGTACATACATTTATTTACTTACCCAATTCAAAATACATAATAACATGCATTTAATTCACATAGAACATCAAAATCCTACTCCTATCTAACATTAACAACAATTAAAATCATAAATAAACAAGAAATCAACTTTTCTTACTTTTAGAGCTACTTCAAGAAATCACGTTTGTTTTCCCCACTTCCCATGCTTGATTCACACTTTTCTTAGTCTTATATCTTACTTCTTAGCCTTGGATCTAGTTTGTGATGGCTAAGAAGAAATTTGAATGGATGAAATTTTGGTTTTGTCTTAGGGTTGAGATATAGAGAAAATAGAGAAAGTGACGATGGAAAGAGAGAAGGTATGTTTGGATTGTGATATATTTGCTTTATTTTTTGACTTTTTAGGCATTAGAATCCTTTAGAGGAAATTAGGACATGGCTTGGGCTTTGGGTTATGTTAGGCTTGGTTTAGTTAATTTAATTGAACTTGGGCTAAAGTTTTGGGCTCCAAAATCTGCTAAACTTACATTACCCACATACAACTTAATTTAATACAATTCTACAAAAATATATATTGCTACAATTTCTCATATCATCAAATTAAATTGCACTAACTTAACTATAACAATTTAAACCATAAATCATCAATTAATCATATAAAAGCAAATTAATTTAGTATTTTAGATTTTTGGTTATTTCATGCTATCTCCTTATCAACTTCTTTACCCACCTAAGCAAAAGTAGCATCTAAATCGTGCATCTTTTCTTCAACATACTCAGTGTCGAAAATTGGTTCACCATCACCAACATCCTCTTCTTCATCATCATAAATGTCAAAAACCGGTTCATCATTAGTCTTAAAAACAGTTTCATCTTCCTCCTCTTCATCCTCAAAAACTGGGATTTCATGAAATTTAGGAATACCTAATTTTATCTCAAACACTGGGTTAACGTTCCTTTGGTGTCCCATTAGCACACTTAACCTCTTTATAACTCATCTACCACTTCATCATATTGATGCTCCAAAGCTGCATCCAGTCACTCGTCAATCGTCTATTCAATCCTTTAATCCAGATCATTACGATCATAGATCTCATCCACTGCTTGTTATTGATTGGTATGTCTGCAAGGTGCCATGACAATCCAAGAGCAAACGTGACTCTGATACCAAACTGATGCAACGAAAGCAATTAAATTTAATCACAAGTCCATTGATTCTTAGAATACCCGAAATAGTGTTCTTCAAAAGCCTATTGATTCTAGGAATATCTAAGCTAATGGCATCAAAAATCAAAATATAATCTAATTTCGAGATTTGGAAAAAAAGCAATGATGGCTCTAAAAAATTTTTCTAAAAAAATGATAATTGAATAATTCATTGCCCTATGACATACATTTATAGGCAAGCCTACAAGTTGCTAAAAGGGAAATGAAACTAAAAAAGGCTAAAAAATTCCTATTAAATGACATTGAATAATATTCAAAAAATATTCTTTTGAATGTTGACTAAAAAAGAAAATCCTATTAAAAGACATCGATTCATATCCAAATTCTTCTGAATATTTACTAAAAAGGAAAATAATATCAGAATACATTGATCTCATCATTATTGGAAAAACATTGATCTCATTACTATTCACCACTACATCAACAGTTTATTGAAGTTAAGCTACGAATGGCTAGAAATGATACTCTCAAAACTTGCTACTTGTATTGACCTTTATATCATGAAGGATATTGGATTGAAGTAAAGGAACTTGTTCAATGCTGGTTAGCTGAGAAGAAGATGATTGATGAGCTACTATACTATGGGCATGCAATTGTTGAGGGTTTAAACTTGATTACACAATTGGCAAATGCTTGCTTATTAGAATTCAAACGTAATGATTTTCCAAGGCTGAATTAGTGAAGATGCATGATGTGGTTTGGGATTTCACAAGATGGACTGTAGAGTCGAATGGTAAATAATTATTTTCTCAGGACATGGAATTTCAATGATCCAATGGTTACATTGCCAAAGGAGGTCAATAATTTCAAGTGGATTTGTTTTGTAGACAATAAGGGAATTAAACTACCACAACAAGGTCAAGATTTTCCAAAAATAACTAATTTCGGGTGGATTTCTTTTGTAGACAATAAGGGAATTGAACTACCATAAGGTTAAGATTTTCCAAAAATAACTATCCTCTTACTTTGTGGAACCTGTACACATAAGGTATAAGTGCCCCATGAGTTTTTGAATGGATTTCAATAGCTTAGAGTCCTAAATATGAGCCACTCGCAATCATTTCCCGGTACTTCACTTTACCATCCTGATTTACGTGCTTTTATTATATGAGATTACACTCATGTTGAGGAAATTCCATCGATGCCTAAACTTATTATTCTTGACCTTCTTAATTCTCATCTTGATAAAATATCGGTTGAAGTAAAGCATCTTATTCACCTAAAGGTGTTAAATTTGATGGAAACTAACCAAATAAAAAGTGGAAGTTGATATCATAAGGAATTTAAAATTTTTAGAGGTTCTAGAAATGAGAGGAAGTGGTTATAAGTGGCTAACCAAGAGAACATCCAACTCAAAAGAGGCAACGTTGCAAGACCTCTCAGATTAAGGGGGTTGAAGTCAGTATATATTGATTTAATTGACTTGGGGTACAGTTATGAAGACTGTTGCTAGATAGAAAGTTTAAAATATTTCATCTTTAATTATAATTTTAATTATATATCATTTACATGCAAATCAAGGGAATTTTGCATAATTGGAGATCGATAAGTTAATGTCGAGGTCGGGTCTTTATTCTTGCATGCAGAATGATCTTGAAGGTGTTAAAGTGCAAACAACATATCTGTTAATTTTAACTTGATTGATCAGTCCAAATCCAAAAAAAGGAACTAGAAATTGAAAATTGTTCGTTTTCTGAAGAATCAACCAGTTTTACTCCCAATTGTGTTGCCTTATCAAACTTGGAGAGGCTTACACTTCCATATACAAAAGAAAGCTTTCCTTGAGTGGCTAAAGCCCTAGGAGCAACATTCCCGATATTAAACCTACTAATAATTGATCGTTCACATTTTATCTACGAATTGAAAAATCTCTTCTCTTTTGATGATGCACAAGTACAATTCCCCAAACTAGAAAAGATTTGTATTTATCATTGTTGTGAGATGACAGAAGTGTTCCATTATGATTCAACAAAAGACCAAGTTGTAGCTCTTAACCTAAAGGAATTGGCAACCTATGATCTACCAAGCTTGCAAAGACTTTATAACTGCAATTTGATTGAGTAGTGGCAATCTTTAGGGATTCTCAAAGTGTATGGATGCCCCAACCTAAAGAGTTGCCTCACATAACTTCCATAAAAGAGATAAGAGGAAAAGAAGAATGGTGGAACAACCTAGAGTGGGATAGCCCAGAAACCAAGTTCTACATGAATCAATTCTTCAAGGTAAAGTAAGGAGATATACCCAAAACCTAAGTTACAATACAAGGATTATGTGTGATTGTGTCTTTTTTAGTACCTCTGAATTTATTTTGAGTATCTATTCATAATTGCTTGTTATTTTTGGAATCATGTTTTCATGAAGATCCAAAATAATGTTTTGTTTAGTTAAATTGCTTGCTTGTTAAAGCTTTTCAGTTAGATATTTGTTTTCAATAAAATACTTTGTTGTCTGTTTTCTTTTTCTTTTTCCTTTTGTTTTTTTCAGTATTAACATAATATAGCAATTTCTAGTTGAATGATGTGATGGCAATCAAAGGAAACGGTCTAGGTTGATAGCAATGACCCATTTTTAAAGTTGATGTTTTGATGAATAATGCCATTACGAAATTAGAGGATGATTTGATAAATAGTCTCACATCATCATCACCTAAATCAAATTAAGAGTTTATGAAGAAGAAGAAAAAGAAATAATCACGGATAATTTTCTTGAAGATAAGCTGGATTTGATGATTAGAATTAGGTTGTGCAATATAAATTATGAAAGAGTACAAATGGGATTTAAGAGTATGAAATAACGGATTTTGAATATGTTCATTCTTTTTAACTACTTCTCTATTGTATTTCAAAACTTTGATAACTTTTTCCATATTGACTTTTTTCATTATTTTGGATCTTGTATAATATCATGCTTACTTACTCACCACCACCATCATCATCGTCATCGTCATCGTCATCACATATATATATATATATATATATATTAAATGAATACTCTTGAATTTGGACTCCAAAAATAAATATTTATTAAATGACCAAAAAGTTCTTAATTTTTATTTTATTTCATTATTATGATGGTAGTTATTATATAAATAAGTGAGTGTTTATATAATTTTTATATTATTACATTCTTTTTTTTTTTTTTTTCCTCATTTCTTTTTTTCGTTTTTAGATCTATTATACGTTATTTTGGAATACAAAAATAAAACATTTATTAAATGACCAAAAAATTCTAAATTTTTATATTTGTTCCACTGTTACAATGTTAAACATTTATTAAATACCAAAAACTCCTTGATCTTTATCTTTTTTTCACCCTTTTCATGTTAGTTACTATATAAATAAGCAATATTTACGATTCTACTAACTAATCTCCTTTATATATCTCCCTTTCTCTCTCTATATGTGTGCAATTTAAATAGAGATTAGACTTTTTCCCTTTATGAATAAATATAAATATTTACTTTTTTTCTTCTTAAATTGTTCACATTACTACATTTGTTTTGTTTTTTCATTTATTTTTTCCACATTTTTTAGATCATTTATACATTATTTTATTTTTCTTCTCAAATATTCAACAATTGTATTATATTCAATAATCGTGTTATATTCTATGTTTTATCATGTCAAATTTAATTTTTGCACACGCATGGTGCATACGTGTCTGCTAATATATATCTATTAACCGAATTCTTTTTCAATTTGGAATCCAAAAATAAAATGTTAATTAAATGAATAAATACTTATTAATACATATTATTAGTTTATTATTACTATAGTAGATACTACTCTCCTTCATCTATCTCCCAGCGTCATAATTAGAAATTACACTCTTTTCTAATATTAATCTCTCTCCCTCCCTCCCTCTCTCTCTCTAGCCCTTTTCTTAACAAATGTAAAAATATTTGTTTTTTTTCTTTTTTTTTAAATTGTTGAATGATTATATAGTTTTTCATATTACTACATTTGTTACATTTCTTAATTTCTTTTTTTCCACTTTTTTAGATTGTTTATACATTTTTTACCTTATCAAATCAGTTGATATTTATTCAATAATTATGTTATTCTATAAAATTATTAGGTCAAATTGCATTTTTCTGCACGTATCACTGGTGCACATTTGAGATCTATATTTTTCGTTTTTATCATTTCAAGACCTAAGTTATTGAAAATGAGTCAATAAAAAATTCTATTAAAATATCTTCTGATTTTTTATTTTAGAATTTTTTTTCATTTTTGGATTTTTATTTTTATTTTTATTTTTGGTAAGTAGTGATTTGGTTAGTTGATCATTATAAATAAATTGCCATCCTTCTTAATTAGGTGTTATGCTTAAATTAAACAATATCAAATATAAAATCCATAGTTGTACGACTTTGTTTCCAAGTAGGAGTGAGCAAGTAACTCTCTCATACAAAGTATCCACCCATACCCTACTCGATCAAGTAAGGTCCAAATAAGTATTAAGCATCACATAGTAGAATATAGGTATAAGGTCTTCATACCCCATACTCACCTTAGAACCTGTACCCTATTGTAGATGGTATAAGTTCTAAGGTATCATGTATTTACCCCATTAAATATTATATAAAAATATTAATATATAAAAAATACACAATACTTTGTTTTTATTTTATAACCATTTATACTCGAAATTAATTTGTAGACTATCTTTTGAAATTTTTATTATAAAAGGATTTGTATATTTTATGTTGGAAAAACTTGTTATTTTTATTTTAGGAGAACTACGATTATACGTAATTGAACTCCCAAAATTTGTGGTGACATCTATCTTGAAGGCCAATTAATATAAAAGTAGCTCAAAATTTTTAATTTTGAAATTTGCTACAAGTTTTTTAATTTCATTTAATATCGCATAAATACAGTAGGTGCCATAAGTAATTAATACAGGTTTAAACTTTCACACATAAATGAATTCTCTATATTGTAGAACTTGTGGTATTAAAAATTACCTTTTAAATTTCTTTCTACATGTTACTTATATTGAATATATGAAAATACAATGAGACTAAAGACTATAAATTGAAGTTTTAGAAATAATATATATATATAGAGAGAGATTCCATAAAGAAAAATCTATAGGTTTTACAAGATACCTTATGCCTTAGATACCTTTTACGTTGTAGGTTTTTCATGGTACAAGATTGGTACAAGGTGTCACAGGATAGGTTCCGAATGCAAAATTTAATATTCTAAATCTTACAAGGTAACGTGCGAGTAGTGCTTCATATCTACTTACCTTGTACCCGCCCACCTTTACATATATATACTATAAGTTATATATATACATGTTTTTTTATTAGTTAATTCATTTGAACACCATTTCACCAAATACAATAAAAAAATCAAGATCTTATCTCAAGTTTCTACCTTAAATACTTCAATTGTGCCCTGAAGCTTCTTCACCAATCAATATCACTATAACACCACTTCAATAATAATTTCTTCAAGAAATTTTCAATTTAACACCTAATCACCAAATTGGAGATATAAATCACTTCATCTAGTCCATTAAATCCAAAATACAAGCTCAAAACAAGAGAACTTGAAATTATTTTAAGTTCTATCAATTCCAACCACTATAAACTCATTCTCCTTGGATTTCCTCTTGTAATCTCCAATTCAATCATCTTTAACATGCATTAACATCTCGATTACATTCTTATCATTTAAACTAGAAATTACTACCTTTAACCTCAAATTAAATCAAATTTGAGTTAGATTTTTTATCTTTCCAATATGAACTATTATAGTACAATCTCCATTTACGTATTGAGAATTTCAATCTTCCAATTAAACTTGCAAAAATAGCAAAATATCTTTCATTTCCCCTCTATCTATGCATTGAGAGTGAGACAATTGCCAATTTGTTTTGATTTTAGTCCTAACTAACTTTTATGAAATATCTACCCTTCTCCCTCCAATTTAAAAGGTGAAAATTACTTAAATTCCTTTGTTTGTTCTAATAACATAATATGTTTTAACATTAGACCCGATCAATTAGTCCACCAGCCCCAAATTAAAGAAACTAAACATCATTAAGTTTTTCCTTTTTTGAATAATTAAATGGACCTACTCCTATTATATTTCCCAATTAAACCTAGACGAGCTTACTCATGAACACTATGATCCAATTAGGAGCTTTTATCAAATAGCTAATGCCTTTAGAACAACATTCATAAACTAAGATGTCTATTAGTCAATGGCAGTGGACAGGATGGTCAAGAAAAAAAATGGTTAAAAAATTTACTCTCTTCTTATGATCCAGAACATGGAATTTCTAAACTAGAAAGATCCATTTAGGTGATTGTTAGGATATGTCAAAGGTGTTTCATTATGTTCCAATAAAAAATCAAGCTATTGATGGAGCAGTGGCAATCTCTTGAGATTCTCCAAGTGAAAAACTACCCTAACTTTAAAGAAGTTGACTCATATGCCTGTTGTAAAAAGAGATTTTTGGAAAATAAAAATGGTGGCACAAGCTAAAATGGATAGCCCAAAAATTAAAATGGGTTATGTTTTTTCAAGATCGCAGAGATTAATATTTAGTCATGATTCGGTACATTATGCAAATTATGCCTTAAAGCATATCATCATCCTCACCTTGATACCGAACCTTAACATGTGGCTTTACATGCCTTTGAAATTTAAAAAAAAATAAACATAAAATAAAATTAAAACAGAATGGATTCTTATTTGAATATTTATACAAGTATCCATCGTTATCAAAATCATGATTTATACTATTCAATATAATACATAGAATTAGTAGAATCATACAAAATCATGCAAAACCGGTAAAATTATAATCATGTGGAATTATATACCTAAATTCATAATTCTAGCACTTAAATATTTTAGCAACCATTATTTTAATTAAGGAAAAAACATATGAAATCATAAAGTTGTGTAAAACTATATATTTGACTTGCAATTTTGACCATTGTGCAAGCATCAATACTTCAAGCTATGAGTTATAAGAAAGGTAAGATCGCCAGTCATTTTTTCTCAAAGTTATGTTGGATTTAATGATCTGGATTACTTTAAGCATCACGACACACCTAGATTTAACATAACCATTCAAGAGCAAGAGCGTACTAAATAACTCGTTTTAATCATATCCTTTCTTTTTATCTTTGTTCTCTTCTGAAATGATTTTATAATTTTATTGCTATAAGGTTCTATTGCGTGCGTGCTCATATCAACCTTTGTAAGTAAAGGTGTTACTTTCAAATAGAAAAATTTATGGTTCGGTAAATAATTTTGACGGGATCAGTATTATATATATGTGTGTGTGTATATATATATACCTTTTAAATAATATAAATGTCATTTAATCTTAGCTTTTAACTTTTATGGTACAATGTACTGATTGGGTTAGTTTATCACTGTAAATGGATTGCTATCCTTAGTAGTTGAATCTTATACCCGGCGGCTAACTCAATTATCTTTCCTCCTTTCAATTTTAGATTCCTGTATCAGTGGTACCAAAAATAAAAGAAAGTTAATTGTAACCGCTGGATAGTCTTTTGGCAAAACGAGAACGGCAGGACACCTCTTAGAAAGTAAAATCGTATCTAAAGCAGTGGTAAATTCTCAATCTCACCTCTCTCAACATTTTAAATAATAATAATTAAAAAAAAACCACAATTATATTATATGAGGTATGGACCCTCTCTCTTTTTCTCTCTAATCTATACTATTTAAATTTAAGCTTAAACTTTGTTTCTAGGTTTCTATCTTTTCTTACTTCCTCAAAATATTCCTAAAAAATATTGCAAAAAACATATAGAGACACGTGAAATTACTGCAAGAAAACTGACCTTTAGAGGCAGAAATTCTACAATGAAAAATAAGTAAAACAAGTTATATTTCTACAAATGAAATCAGTAACAATGGTTTTCGCGATAGAAAATTACATTTAAAAACAAAATTTTTATCTTTAAAGCCCAGTTTTTTTTTTTTAGTGAATTATACAATCTAACTTAAAAATTTTAAGGTAAAATGGCAACTTTTAAATTTCTCTCTTATCCTCCCTATCTGCACCACAAGCATTATCTCATTACTGATTTTAATTGAACTGGCACTATTAATGTCAACTAGCAATAGCCAATTTTATAATAGATTTATGTTCTTTAGACCTTTTAATTGTCAATTTCTAAATCCGCCAATCACCCATTGGTCTAGTGGCATCTGCCCTAGTCTCTTATATCAGAGGTCATAAGTTTGATTCCCTCCTCTCCTGTTGTGATGTAAAAAAAAAATTATCAATTTTTAAATCTAATTTACTACCAATTATTATAGGTTAAATTTATATTAATATTAGTGTAAGCCAACATGGAAATTAGTGTTTCTCTCTCTCTGAGTTTTTTTCACATACCCTAGTATCATGACCGCCCTCTCTTTTAAATCTCATTCCTTTCTTTACCATATTAATTCCGCAGATCCATCATTACTGATCGAAAGAGCCACATATCCCTTATTACTGATCCAAAGAACTACAGATCTACTACCTCTAACATCAGATCTAGGTTGTATTCCATTAATTTTCATCATCATCGATAATCTAAGTGGTTTAAAGAGTGTAGTAATGTAAGGATATGGCATACCTACATCTAAAAATTCAAGCAAGTTAGCCACGTATAATACCTTAAGTATTACACATAGGCTTCTTAAAGGATTTATTATTTTGAACATTGCTAGTCGATTTTAAATTCTTAAATCGTTTAATTAGATTCTAAAGAAATGGATTTGGCAGTGGTAAAACAACTTTATAAAAATATTTCTAACTTCTACTCACAAGAATAGAACAACTCTTATAAAAACAAAGCTTTCAAAACTTATTACAAACATGGGCTTCACAAGGCCCACAAAGAAAAATACATTCTAAAAGATAAATCCATCTCTTTTAACAAAACAAAATAAAAATAAAAACAATAATCCGTCGACCCTATTTCACTTAATAACTCTTTCCACTTCATCCCATACCCAAGACAACATCATCATTAACATCACCACCATCTTCATCATCAAATCATCACCAACATCATCATCACTAATCGACACCTGTAAAGAGAGAATAATGAGTCGAAACCGAGTACACAGTAATATAAACACACACAAGATACCACAGGAGTTTAACTAAATCAATGCAGCAGCAACAATTTATTATTTTTAAATTAAAGCGAAACAAACAACACTAGAGCACTCACACTCTAAAACAAGCCTCAGGGATCTGGGCCTAAGTAATAGCAGCTGCTTAGAAGATGATATAAGCAGCTTAGATACTTATATCTCCTATATCTAACCAAGAAAGAGAAAAGTCTCATTAGGGTTCACAACCATTACACAGCTTTACTTATCCCAGTCCATAACATCATTTAGTCCAACCGATCCCATAACGTGAAAAACCATGTTACTTCATTCCAAGCGTAAACAAACATTGCGCCGATACTATTTGCCTCATCAACTATCCATTGAATCCACTTATGAATTGTCATTGCATCATGTTATTATTTACTTTAAACCCACTGCCTCCTCTAAGTCAACTTGTCAAAACTCCATTTGTTGTCCCAAATTTACGGATTGACTCTTTGAACTGTCATTTATGTCAAATCTTCATTAGGCCTCCTAAATTCATGGATTTGATTCTTTAAATTCTTTCATTGAGTCCAATAATTCAAGTCATTGCTAGACGTGAAACTAGTCATTAAAATTTAACTATCTACAAATAATAAATTTGATTTAGGGTGCATCTCTCTATATCGTTATCAACAATTCATTTATGGTCTCTTTCATAAAGAATGACAAAAATTTGAATGCCATCAAAAAGCAGTTTGAACATCGTCCATATAACAAGCAGCACATGCATTTATGTCCGAAGGCCATTTTGAGCTTGTAAGGCGGAACTGCCCAACTATAAAAATAATGCTTGTAAAAGCAGGCTAACACAATCTTGGTTATTGTAAACTTACAACAAATTTTAAAAAATGAGCTCAGGAAATCTAAAGATGACCAATGACCAGCTACCCTTGGAACGCGTGACCTGCCACTTAACTGGACTTGCGCTGATTAAAACTTTTCTTCCTAAAAATAGGCTCTGTAGAGCCTGAACCAAATATCTAATTTATAAAATCGCAAATCAACTTACATAAAGGAAGTCAGAAATTGCTAACCCAACGGATCATTTTATGCGAAAAAGCTAGTTTCACTTTTATGTTACAGAATTTGACAAAAATCAAACTTCAGGTGGATTGATTTCTTTTCTACGTACTAAGCACATTTTCAGCTCACTTTCTACATTGTAGGAAGTACTTCCCATTCCATTTGCTGTGTTCATGTTTGATTATAAAGAAAAGTGTTTTAGAGACTAGTTACACCATATTAACTACAAAAAAATGTCAACAGACGTCCCCAAGCAACAGTAAGGATGCTGAAAGTACCTCAACATTGGCAGTGACAGTCCAAATTTAGACAGACAATTTTGATACGTACGGAGCTGGAGGTATGCCCATGCACGGGGAGGACGGAGGAAGAGAGAGGAAATGTGAGACCACTTCACTCAATGGTTTTGCAATAAAGAAAATCCCGACTGTACAAGAAAATTTTTTTCCTGTTTCCTTTCATTTTTTGGGTTTAAAATAAAGAGAAAAAAAAAAAGGTAATGTCAGAAATTCGCCTCATCCTCGGCAAATTTCCTCAAAAAACTCAAAATTGATTGCTTGAGGTGATCCTTGACTTCAGTTTTGATTCCGAACGCACCTTTTATGATCCTGTATAAGTCTTTCAAGCTGAGGGATAACGTAATTATGCGTCCGCTCTACAAACAGCTGTTTGATTGGCTCCACTTGATCAGAAACATCAGCCTCAGTCATGGACACATCTTGAGGTTCATCTGCACCTGTTTGGTCAGAAGGTAGAGCAGAAGGTTCATCATTATTTCCACCCACAGGAGAGGTTTCTCGCTGCTCTGCATTTGCATATCTGCCTCTGATTCGTGCAATGGTTTTGAAGATCCTAGATCTTGGTGCCGTGATTTATCTTCTCCTGTTGAAGCTGATCGTACACAAGCAAAACCAAAGGGTCACAACAAAAATATTCCAAAAAATCGAATTTTATATCTTGTAAACAAAATATATTAGGAATTATTTGAAGAAGCATGGAAAGCAACAGCACCTGCATGTGCATAATCAGTAGTCTGTTTTGGTTGTTTTAATGCCTCGTAACTTTGATCCAAATTTAGTTCAGGTTGGGCATTACGAAGTCAAGCGCTTGCTCTTGTGACGTTTCTAAGCTGCATAACAGGGGTGGATAGATATGTACTTCCAGCCAAATCATCTAGTAAATTGATTGGACTTCCTTGAGCAGCAATCTTATCACAGTATGTGATCAGGGCAGGGTCCATCTGGGAAAGCATCCCATGCACCTAAAAGGAGAGAAAAAGAAATAAAGGCATTTTAAATTTGGAAAACCATAAAAGCTCAACGGAAAAGTTCAAGGGGATGAAGAAGATAACATATAGAATCACAAAGCTCATGAGCTCTGCTGACTATTCGAGAACCATTATAGTCATTGCCATTGTATACCTGCATGATGAATCAACTACATTAGTAGGTAGAGACACAGGGTGCAGACATCACTTGTTCCATTTATACAAACACATAAAGGCTTCACAATATTCCAGTAAATATACAATTATAGTATACATATATCTCACACTTGTTTTGTGTACACGCAAGATCAATGAAGATTTCTTTTTATTAGACTGGAACATTTACATGTTAAGTTATGGATGGATGATTTTGTCCTGCTCAAGAGTGGCCCAATCATTCATCATCCAGCACTAAGGCAGATTTAGTAAATATACATCTGTATATATTGTCTTTATTGCCTAAATGTTTGTACAAAATTGTTGGGACATTATTATAACAATTAAATGGGTACAGCAAATATGGATCCATAGGAAACATACTTTTGCATTTGTCACGATCAGATCAACATCTTGCAAGAACACTGAACCTGTAAGATAATGGCCAGCATCCACTCACTGCAATAGAGTAACCAAATCCGTCAGGTTTTGAATGATCGAGCGATAGTTTGGAGCATCTTCATCCAATACTGGATAATGGAAGACACTAAACCTTTTGTCATATAAGATCCTGCAAGCAAAAAGCCACATGACTTGTATATCAAACAAAATCTTCAGAATGGCTTTGGTATGTCCACAAAAACACAGGTTTTATTGGGAGCACAAATAAATTGCTAACCTATAAACAGAGAGCTCCATAGCAAATTTTAGATAGACACAATTTTGATGAAAGAATTATATTCTACATTATATGGTTATGCACATATCAAAAGAATTCCAGCAAAAACAGAATAATGGGAGTATACATCTACTTTCAATAACAATTGCCTAAGAAGCAGACCTTTCCTTGAAGTTTGAACTCTTGGAATTTGTAAGATCACAGTTATGTCCTTATTTATGATAGAGAATGGGGCCATTGTCCAAAGTGTGAAGAGATTAAATTCAAAACGAGAGGAAGAGTTGCTGCCAGAGAAAATTTTTGGCTTTCCTGAGACTCTTGAAAAATACAATCAGTTCAAATTTGAATCATTGACAATAACAAAAGAAGACTAGATGTAAGAAGACCAAAAGTTATCTGCCATATAATTTTCTAGCACCCTCTACTGGCTTTTCTTCTTCTTTAAAACATATGTCTTTGTTCTTTTTTTTTTTTTTTTTTTTGGCATAGGTGCAACAATTGAACTATTTCAAGCCAAAGGTGCTTCTACTAGAAAAAATGATCGATCATAACAACCTGAATATTTTTTAGCAACAAGTTGACAAGCATGTATATGTATACTGTAGTGCTTCAACATGAGTGTCCAAACAATGCTTACTGACATTTAGTTGAGATTAATCCATTAGGTTTTAGTATGCCACTGGGAATATTACCTAGAAGTTCAATTTTTGTACACCACAGTGAACTAAGTTTAGTCACATAGCAATGGTGATTAGTGTCTACAGCTATAAACAAGCACAAAGCACCTTCAGAAATAAAAGGCACCAGCAGCTATTTAATGCGGATTGACCTCTCAAAATGCATGATGGACCCACGTAAAGACCAGTCAGTTTACACCGGGTAAAAAAAGTCCCAAAGGTTTTGGACAAAATGCTTTAAACCTTTGGACAAAATGCTACTTTAGGTGCCTTTAGTAGTTCAGGGACGCATCTTGATATTAAATCCCATCAATGGGGTTGAAGGCTAGTTTGTCAGCCAGTCTCCAATCATTCAATTATCACCAAACCCTCTCGATGAATCAACAGAAAAAAAAAAAAAAAAAAAAAAATCCTACATACTGATGCTCATATAGTAAATGTATTGATGTAAACTTCTCATGCTTCATTTTTGTCAATGAACATTCACAGAACAAAAGAACCCGGCACCGGCAGCTTGCAAATAAATAAACTTCAAATATGAGTCTTTTTTCATACAGTGACTCAACTTACTACTTGAAGCATTGTAATTTACGAGAGATTCAATTTTCAGTTCAGGTCATACACTAACTGCTAACAGAATTCTTTTAAACATATTCATTTTGTTCTAATAGTAATTCCATTTTAGCTTATTCCTTTTAGTCACATTTTAGACTAGTAATAGCAACTCATAGGAATTTTATCGAATAGTCATTCACTCCATCATTCACTGCTCAAATTTATGAATAACCCAAAATAACCTAATTAAAAATTATTTAAATCAATAAATTACAATTATATTACAGCTTTGTTTCATTCCTCAATAAAACTATTACATTACAGACTTATTTAGCATAATCAACGAAACTTTCGAACTTCATACGAATTTCAAGTGACAGATTGACTTCCTTTTTAAGAAAGTAATATGATCGGGAAATTAGGGTTTTGAGAGAGGAATGTACCTAGGAGGAGAGTGAGAATGAGAAAGGATTTCTTTTAGAAATGACGGAGATGAATAAGGTGAGAGATGGTCCCAGTGCTGTTAGGGCATAGCCGATACCTGCTTCCACCGTCACACTCTCTCTCTCTTTCTCCGACTCAAAATTCACACGGAACGGAAGAGAACAGTGTGGTGGTGGTCCTGAGCTAGGAAAGGACTTCCATTGACCATCGTTGTGGTAGACCTTTCATTGAAAAAAGTATACTAAAAGATCCTTTTTTGTTTTTCCGTCAAATAATAAATGATGTCTGTATATTTTATAAAAAATATATATGTTTACATATTAAAATTCAAATAAGATTTTAAATACCTTCTATAGGTTTGTATATAAAAAGGTTGGAATTTTAAAATTTTTCTAAACATTCATTATTTTTATTCCTTGTCCCATGATTTCATGTTATTTTAAATACTAAAGAGGAAAAAAGAGTGAGAGTGATTTTTATGTAATTAAATTTGATGCTTCTTTTGTAAAATATATAAATATAAAAAAAAATTCTTTTATCTATTAACTATATGCAATCATTAATGAAACTATTTTCTAGATTAGCAATTAAATATTTTATTATAAACTAATATGTTTAATTTTTCAATTTACAAACCAAGTGTATTTTTTGAAAAGAAAAACCTTTTTTAGAATGGGTTAAAATAAAAATTTATACTTCAATAAAAAAATTGATATATTTTTTAATTTAATTGTAAAATTTTTAAAGGGAAAATAAAACAATGTGTTCCTTCATTTTTAATTTTTATTTAAGATATTCACCTTTTTAAGTATTTATTTAAATTCTTCATTTCTTTTAAATAATTTAAAAAAAAAAACTATGTTTATAACATACCTTGAGTTATCATAAAATGGTTTTCTATTAAAAGATTAGGCACTTATTGATCCAAGCAAGTGAATGCTTGAAAAAATGAAACACAAATGAAAGTGAATCCATCAAAATTGAAGATCATGCCTAACTCAATCTCGATTTCATCTGAAGAAGGTGATATAGTACTAGTAGTGTTGTTTTGGTGTGCAATAATGGTGTGGTAGTGATAATAAAGTATATAGTTTTGAGTAGAGAGCAATATATGATGGCATAGCAATGATAATGGTAAGAAATATAGTGAATGGTGCTAGAGTCATATTAGTGGTTTGATAGTGGGTCTATGCTAATTCAGATGCCTACTTTTGCCAAGGCCTGGCGTCATTTAGAATTCATTAATGCAAGTGCAACCATGAACAACCCCTAATTATGTGTGGGGTTTTCAACAACATTTTATTTCACAATGAGAAGGAAGGCAGTAAACCCAGTGCAGTAGACTTATGAAGCAGATTGGTCCAATGATAATGATGCAGGCCTTAATGATCTAAGTTTTCAAAGGCGAGCTATACTTATTGCAATTAAAGAGAGGGAAATAGGATAATCTTTAAAAGAATAGACATAGTGTTGGGTTCTCTAGAGTAGCTATCAAAATACCCCCATAACCTAAGTTCTCCATATGTAGCTCATCATGGACTCTTGTTTTAACAACATAAAAGGAAGGAGAAACTTCAAATTTTAGAACATAAGGACCACCTCTAAGGTTCATAGTCAAACAATTAATGATGTTTGGAAGCGAAACCCATGAGCTATACATCCTTACCCAATTGAATTTAGATTAAAATAATACGGGAGGAAATTGAAAGAATGGAGCCAATCTACTTTCCTAGCAGCAACAAAACTGAAATGAAGTATACACAAAGGGAACTCATGGAAATTAAGAAGAAAGGAAACCATATTGGTAGGCATCTAGAGAAATAACTGATTGACAAACTTAAACTCTTATAGAATAGAGAAGAACTATAATGGCCGCAACGCTCTAAAGTCCATTGGTGTAAAGATGGAGAGAACCATGAAGTTATTTTACCAGTCCATTCTCATCTGTCATCAACAAAACAAAATCTCAAGATCTTTAAATGAAGATGGTTGTTGGATTGAAAACAAAGAGGTATTATGTGAACTTTTCATGGCTTTCATGCTAACTTATTCAATTAAACACAGGCCAAAGTTAGGGGCTATGTTTTGGTCAGTGATGAAATGAGTAATAGCCTTTTTAGATTGATATATGAGGATGAGATAAAACATGCCGCATTTCAGTTAAAATGCCTTAGGTCCTGATGGCTTCTCAAGAGTCTTGCAACACTATTGGCATTTTGTGGGCAAAAGTAGAGTGGATACTATCTTAGCTTTCTTCAACACAAGCATTATCCCTCCCTCTTTAAACTATAATACATGAGGATATGGAGAAAAATATTAAGTTGATTCTTATTCAATGAATTGATACATATATATATACAAAACTAAGGAAATCTAAACTAGGAAAGCTACCACTTTCTTTTTCTATTATATTCTACTTGCTATATCTATTTATTTACAATCTATAACACTCTCCCTCAAGCTGGAGTATAGATATTAATCAAGCTCAACTTGTTACAAAAATAATCAACCCGAAATCTACTCAGAGCCTTTGTAAAAAGGTCTCCTACTTTTTCTCTAATTTTCACAAACCTTGTTAAAAGCAACCCTTGTTGGATTTTCTCACAAATAAAATAACAATCAATTTCAATGTGTTTGGTTTATTCATGGAGCACTGGATTCGATGCAATATGAAAAGCGGCTTAGTTATTACACCATAACTTTGCAGGCAGTGAGGTGTTGATGCTTACATCCATTAACAATCGATATATCCATATTACTTCACAAACTGACTATGTCATAGCTCTATATTCTAATTTTACACTTAATCAAGACACAGTATTTTTCTTATTCTTGTTCCATGAAACCAAATTTCCCCCTGTAAAAAAATAAAATCCTAAAGTAGATGTCCTATATTTCCTTAGATGCTACCCAGTC
The DNA here is from genome assembly GCA_024138025.1 of Combretum micranthum. Lineage (NCBI taxonomy): Eukaryota > Viridiplantae > Streptophyta > Magnoliopsida > Myrtales > Combretaceae > Combretum > Combretum micranthum. The sequence goes on along the minus strand of JAMXBD010003351.1, from coordinate 82,042 downwards.
AGCATATGTAAAACTTTCAATATTAGTGAGGCCATGATTCTTATACAAGATATCACGCTCGGTTGCTCCTTCCAAATAACATAAGATTTGCATTACAATAGCTCAATGGTCAACTATTGGAGGTGACATGTATTGACTCACTATACTAATCAAATGTGCAATATCTAGATGAATTACTGTAAGATAATTTAATTTTCCATCCAATCTCCTATATCTCTCAAGATCTTCATATAACCCACATTCTCTTGTTAATTGCAAATTGGGAATCATTAGAGTATTATATGATTTAGCCCCCAATAAGTCAAGTATATATTTTCTCTGTGATAAAAAGATTCCTTGCTTACTTCTCATTAACTCAACACCCAAAAAATATTTTAACATTCCTAAATCCTTTGTTTGAAATTGACTGTGAAGAAATGACTTGAGAGCCAAAATACCTATAGCATTATTGCTGGTAACGACAATATCATCCACATATATTACTCATAGAATAATATTGGCCACATACCATTTGTAGAAAATAGAAGGATCATATTTGCTTTCTGCATCCCAAATCTCTCAACTGCTTGACTAAGTTTTCTAAAACAAGCATGAGGGCTTTGCTTTAGGCCATATAAAGATTTACGAAGATGACAAACCTTTCTTAACTCCCTTTAAGCAGCAAAGCCAGGAGGCTACTCCAAATAAACGTCTTCTTGAATATCTACATGCAAAAAAGTATTCTAGATATCTAACTAATGTAGTGGCTAGTTATGCACTACCGCGATAGAAATAAATAACCTAAGAGATGTCAACCTAGTAATAGAAGAAAAAGTGTAAGAATAATTGACTCCATAAATCTGGGCATACCTTTTTGCCATAAGTTGAGCTTTCAACTAATCAATTGACCCATCAGGATTTACTTCAATGGAAAAAAAAAAAAAAAACCATTTACATGTAATAGCCCTCTTCCATGTAGGTAATGTTACCAAATCCTAAGTAACATTATTATCTAAAACATTTATCTCCTTTACCATTGTATTACACCATCCTAGATGAGATAAGGCTTCATGAACAATTTTAGGAATAGAGATAGAGTCAAGAGATGCAATAAAAGAACAAGAGGAGTTTGATAGATGACCATAAGACACAAAAGAAGAAATATGATATGCACACTAACATTTACCTTTCCAAAGGGTAATGAAAAGATCATCCTTGGAGATAAAATCTGATAATGAAGAAGCTTGCTCAAGACATGCATCGGTAGCTGGGGCAGAGGGACGTTGTCTGTGAGAATATACTTATAGAGGATGTTTAAGAGTAGAAATAGTAGTTGTAATAGTGTATATCAACAAATGATCATCCTCCCCTTGACTTATACTGTGGGAAGATGGAGAGAAGGGTGTATCATCAAGAAAAGTATCAATTGACACAAGACATTTATCAAGGCTAGGATAATAGCATCTGTATCCCTTTTGAATGCCTAAGAAAAATACATTTCAATGACTTGGGATCAAGTTTTGTAACTTGAGGACACACATCCTAAACAAAATAGGTAAACTAAATATTTTAGGTTTAATAGGAAACAAAGTTTATTAGGGAAGATAGTATGATATGGAATCTCACCATCAAGAATAGCTGAGGGATATACAATTAATAAAAAAATAAGCTATGGACACTACGTTAGCCTAAAAATGTTCGAGAACATGCATTTGAAACAATAAAAGCACTAGCAATTTCAAGCAAGCGTCTATTCTTTCTCTGAGCAACCCCATTTTGGGATGGTGTATCTATACAAGAGGTTTGGTGAATAACACCACTTTTAGCCATATAAGATTGAAAAGATTCATATGAGTATTATTTGGCATTATCACTTTGCAACATCTAGATAGAAACATTAAATTGAGTTTTAACTTCAGCACAAAAAGAACGAAAATGAGAGAACGACTCTTCATTAAATACAACCAAGTCACACAGGAATAATCATCAACAAAATTGACAAAGTATCTGTATCCAGTTTTATACGCCATTGGATAAGGACCTTATGCATCGAAATAAAATAACTCAAAAGGAGCATTTGCTCATTTATTGACTCTAGGACTCAAACTAATGTGATGATGTTTCGCATACTAGCAAGACTCATAATTCAATGATTCTAAACTATGAAACTAAAGACAAATTTTCTTCAACAGAGAGAGAGATGGATGACCCAAGCCATAATATGCTTCAAACGGGGTCACAACTCTAAAGCAAGTAATAGACTTCGATATCTCCATGTCCAAAATGTAGAGACCCTCTAATTCATGTCCTTTACCAATAATCTTTCTCATCATAAGATCTTAGAATGGACAATAGTCAGGAAAAAATGAGATGCAACAATTTAGTGAAGAGTGAGTTTACTAACAAAAATTAAATTGAATGGCAAATCAGGCAAGTTTAAAATGGATGACAAATGAATTAATGGAGTTGGATTAGCTGTACCAAACCCATGAATAAGAGATGTTGAGCCATTAGCTAATGTAACGAGAAAGAAAGAGGTATGGGATTGAAAAGTAGATAATAGACTAAAATTACTTGTCATATGATTTGTGACCCCATAATCATCGACCCATTTGAAAAGATAAAGAGACAAGATACGTGTTTGTTTTACCTAACTCAACGATGATAGTGATAAGAGTAGATCGAGACTTTAATGCCTCTTGATATTGTGAGTACTTAGCAAGTTCATATAGAAAAACCATAACTAATTTTTTAGATGCATCACTGGAAGAGGTAACATGTGCTGATCGATTTCCTTGACTCTTATTATGTAACTTTCTACAATCATGCTTCATATGCCCTGACTTATGGCAATAGTGACACATAACCACTCAAGGATTCTATCCTCGGGTATCAACTGCTTTACGACTACTCATGTATTGCAGTCTTCCAAGTTCATAGTCATAATTCACAAGAGCACCACTAGACTGAATAGGTAGAGAATTCTTTGTACAAAGTATCCTACTATAAGTATCTTGCAAGGATGAGATTGAAGAGTCAGAGAAATATGAGATTTAGTGTTTCAAATTCAAACAAGATCAACTTAGAAACTCATTACAGCCCTATTCTTTTGAGCTTGTTGAACTTTCATATCAGACTAAAGGGTAACAACATATTAAGCTTTTCATAAGCTTTCTTAAAATCCATGAAGTAACTCATGAGAGATTAATCTTATTTCTTAGCACGATAAAAAGCCTTGCAAATCTCATAAATACAAGAAACATTCCCTCTTCCAGAATACAAAAAATCTAGTAATACATCAATTCTTTAACAAATTCACAATGATTAATTAATCCAATCACCTCACTATCAATAGAATTGCACATTTGCAAGAATAATCTAGCATCTTCCCTTAGCTAAGTTTGCTTCAAATTATCGTCTATAAGTGGATCTTTAATTAAATGATCATTCTTACCAATACTCTACAAGTAAAATTTCACATTTTTACTCCAATCCTAATAGTTGGTCCCATTAAGTTTATGTTCTATGATCTTTCACAAGAACTACATCTGGTACAACAACAAATTTTGTATCATTTTTGAAATTACCTAAACTAAATACACTAAATTAATTTACATATGTGTTTTTTATGTTGATTTCATGATTTAAAATTGCTATATTTAGGTTGTGATAATATGATAAATTATTAGCATAGGAATATGTTATAATTGAATCATATGTGTGTTAATGAGATTAAGTGATTGTAATGAAATATATGAAATTGTATTGAAAATTAGTATGATATGTTTTGTTTTGTGATAATTGGAGGACTTCCTTGGCTGCAAATTTGGAAGTAAAGTCCAAAGCCCATTTTTCTTTACAAAACAAATTAAGCCCACACACACTCTCAAGCCAAGCCCAAGTTTTACAATCTTCTATAAGCTTCCAAAATGCCCAAAAGTAAAAAAGGAATCAAAATATCAATCCAAAAGTAGACCATTGTCGTCTCCCTCTTTCTTCCTTCTCTCATCTTCCAAAAATACCAATAAGCCTAGATTTCCCACTAAACCTTACCTATACAAGATCTTAAGTAAAGAACTAACCTAAGGAACAAGTAAAAGCAAGAATTTAAGCTAAAGAAGTAGCAAGAGAAGTTTTTAGTTGATTCTAGTAGTCATAAAAGTAAGTAAATTTAATTTCTTATTTGTTTTGTTTAATCATGGTTTTAATTGATGTTAATGTTAGATAGGAGTAGAACTTTGATGTTTTAGACAAGTTGATGGTTTGCTAACATATAAATTAAAATGGAAATGCAAATAGGTATATGTACCTTAGGTATTTGATGAAATGAAATATGAAGTTTATGGTGATACGATGAATGTATGGATGTTGTTAGTGATAAATAAGCAGAACTTTAATGATTAGAGTGATAATAGAGTTATAAAAGCATGAATGATGGATTTAAGTTTTAGGTTAGAAATATTTTGTATATACATGTGAAATGGGCACATGAGTGTAAGAGAACTTGACGATATTTGATATTGTATTTATAGGTTAGTTTTGACATGTTTTTACAAACAAATAAGAACTAAGTAAAGAGTTAGAAGATGTAAAACTTCGAAATTTTTGGAACAAGTATCAAAGAATTGATGCCCTATGCAAAATAGGAGTGTTCGAGACCGTTATATCATCAGTAAGCTATTTTCATGATGATCAAGGTTGTGACACGGCCCGTGATCTCCTTTAGTAGTTTTGAAAATGTGAAACAATCTTGATTACAACCATTATTAAGCCTGTTACTCCTCTTGGTGTTTTTAAAACATGAAACGGCCTATATTACGGTTGTTTCGAAGCCTGTTATCTCCTCAAATGCTTTTAGAAAAATTTTTACAAGCTTATTACGGGCGTATTCTTCATCACGACTTATATCACCGCCGTGATGGGGGAATTATCTCCTATTATGGGTGTGACAAGGGTAATTTATTTATCACGGCCTAAGATCACGGGGGTGATGTTGCCTATGATACCCATCATGGCCTTTGTTCCAAGCATGATCGACCATCTGGTACTGTTCAAAAATAAATAAATAATTGATAATAATAAATGGATGATTAATGAAATATGATATGTATAATTGTACTTGTATGAATAAGATGTGTAATGATTTGAATCTTATTTAAGTTTAATGAATATCTAATGATTTAATACTTTATTATGAATTAATGTGTTTTATATGAATTGATTTTCTTTGATAGATTCCCATACCCAGTAAGGTTTGAATATAGGTCTATTATATGATAACCAGACTATTCAAGTACGTTGTAACTTGTTTATTAAAGGCTAGGCTAGGCATTATCTAATCAATCCTAATTAAAGATTGACATAAAGACTTATTTGAATTGTTTGTGCATGTGCTATTGAATCCGGTTCGGAAAGTAGCAACCCCATTAACGTTTATATGATAGTTAAGCGCTTAGGCAACCCTATCATGATGTAATGACTTTCATAAGTGGCTCAATGAGTAATCGATAAGAGAAACGATATCGGTTAATTTGTTTATTCTTCAAAGAAATAATATGATTTAGTTCACTTTTATGGGATAGGTTAACTAAGTGAATTTATGGATTAAGTTAAGTAAAGTTGAGTAACGACTGTGATCCTATATGAGATTATTACTTGTAAAGTTATGAAAGGGATATAAGTATTCGGGCTACTTATATCAACCCCTTAAGCAACTACTGTTACTCAGGATCCCGTCAGATTCCCAATGATTGAAATCAGGTTTGAATGCTCTAGTGTTAAAATGTTTTACTTAAATAAAGATAAATAATGTTACCATTTCTTACATTGCATTAGTTAGGATTGTGTGCCACTTTGTTTTTGCTTATGTTACTATGTACTAGGCCCCTGGCTCACTTTTCCTTCTATAGGGAATGATGATGATGGGTATTATGACGACTTGGGTTATGAAACGGATTGGGAGCATTCTTGGATGAGTGAGACAATTAAGGTGCAGGACTATTCCAATTTGTTTTCAGAGAGGATAAAGTAAGACTTTGTTTGTGAAATGTAATAGTATAGACCAATGCTTTCTTATAGCCTATGTCTTGTAATAATTAAAGGACCTAAGTTTTCTAACATGTATTTTGCAAGTTTAATTTTGTAATCCTTAAAGTACCATATTCATTGGTACTATCATATGTGTAAACATAAAGCTATTTACTCTTAATTGAGTAGTTTTGTAAAGTTTTGAATTTTAATAGGTTGAGCAAACAATTCCATAAACTCCTTTTTTGACGGACAATCTTACGTATAATATCTTCACATATTATGCACGGTTAGGAACTTGGCATATAAAGTTTTAAGTATTATACATGACAGGTCTTTACACTCTTCTTTACGCATAATGTCAACACAAATGCTTACAAACAACAATAGATATTAATATAAGGGTAGAATTTAAAAATTTCAATATAAATCAATCCAATCACTTCAAAGTATCAACCAAACCTAAACTAAACCTCAATATATAACCAGTGAGGAAAACAAACAACTAAACTATACCCTAAACTCACAAAAACTTCCACAAAAATTCCAGAGCCAGATAAGTATTTATTAGAACAACCACAAACCTAATTGTACGCCTCCAACGAGCTAAGCAATAACAAACGGGAATGATTTTGGTGGTTCAAGCATCTTTACGTGCCAAGATGTAAGGCAAAATGTGCGAGCTTCATGTGGCATCCATGTATCACGCATTGTCCTTTTGGTGATTGGAATTTCCAGAACCACTAATTGGTAGGTGATGCTTTTTCCTTGCATGGCTATGCTAAAAGAAAGGTTAAGTCGAAAAGTGACTAAAGGATGGTTGTGTGACCTTTCAAAAGATTAAGGTTAGGGTTCTTCTTAGCTTATATTAGGATCTAATACCATATAATACACAAGGATATGGAGGGGAATATTAAGTTGATTCTTATTCAATGGATTGGTACATATATATATGTGTATATATATGTATACAAAACTAAAGAAATCTGAAATAGGAAAGCTACTGCTTTCTATTTCTATTTATATTATACTTGCTATTTTTATTTATAATCTATAATATCAACCATACATACATTGTTTTTATCATAAAGATTGTTTTTCCCACAGGAAATAAGATATTTTTCATCCAATTAGTCTCTGTAATTTATCTTCAAAGCCATCTCGAAAAGTCTTGGTAATCTGTTAAAAAGCTGTATGACATATTTTTATTTCTAAATCTCAAAGTACATTTTGTGTTGGGATGTTTTCATGATATTACCATAATTGCCCATAAAGCTTTCCATTTCCTCAAAACTGAGCAATCTAATAAACCTTTTGCATGGTTAAACTTAACATGAACAACGCTTATGATTGTGTATAGTGTGACTTCCTAAAGGCAATCCTTGCAATGTTAGGCTTTTATGAAGTTTGGATTAAATGGTTATGACATGTGTTATGTCTATGTCTTATAGAAGCTTTTTTTTTTTTTTTTTTTTGCCATCTTATAGAAGCTTTGTTAATGGAAATTTTGCAGATCAAATTCATCCTACCAAAGGCATTAGGTAAAGTCTTGTTGCCTTATCTCTTCATTCTAATAGTAGATGTTCAGGCGATCATACTAATCATTATCCCACCTTTTATTTGCTAATGGCTCATTAGTTTTTATTAATGCCCTTGGTGTAAAATTCTAGGTTTCATTATACATTCTTTAAGACTATAGCAATGCATCATGATAGTTAATAAATTTTCAAAAGTTTAGCATCTTCTTCCATAAGAATACCACTCTTGAAATTATGAATGATGTTGGTGAGATCCTGGGTGTTCCAAATTGTAGTAATCCAAGGATATACTTAGGCCTCTCAACCATTTGGGAAGAAGTAAGACAAAAGCATTAAGTTTTGTGAAGGATAGGTTTCGTTTAAAACTGAAAGTTGGAAGCAATGTTTGCTCTCTAATGTTGGAAGAGACATCCTTATCAAATTAGTAGCAAGAGTTATACAAATATACTCTAATAATTATTCCAAAATCTGCCAAGTGGTGTAGGAGTATAAAATCTAGGTGATTTGATATTAGTGGAGACAAACTAATGATGAAAGTAAAATCCATTGGCTAAGTTGGGACAAGATGACATTACTAAAGTCTAAGGGTGGATTGGGCTTCAAAGATCTAAACGATTTTAACTCTACCTTCCTTACAAAAGCTTGTCTAAAGGATCTTTAACAACCCCAATACTTTAAAGGTTACAATTTTGAAAGGTATATACTTCCCCACTCTCCATTTTTACAAGTTTAAGAGGCTTTGGAGACTTATGATGTGGACAAGTTTCTTACATGGCAAGGATAACTTGCTAAAAGGTGCTATGTGGTAAGTTGGTAATGACTTCTCAATATAGACAGGCTTAGACATATGAGTGCTTAAACTCAAGGGGCACGTTCCAATTTTCATAGAAGGAAGAGCAAATGAAGATTTGTGAATTTTGGCTGTGATAAACTCCTCCTCTAAGACTTGAAAAGTGCAAGATTCTACTCTCATTCGCAGGCATGTTGACCAACTTGTATGGATTTATGAAAAGAAAAGTTATTGTAGCGTAAGTTGGGCATATAATTTCATTAGGTGTAATACATATTAACAAAACCCTGGTGCTTTATTCTCCTACCAATTTGATCAAGCAACAAGGTATGACACTATCCATGTCTTCTAAAAGTCAAGCATTTTATTTGGAAAGAACAATCTAATGTTGTTCCTTGTTGAAGTGATCTTGATCAAAGGGTATATTGTCCCTTCAAAGTGTTGTAGTTTTTACTCTATGGATGAGACAACAAACCATGATCTCCTTTTTTGTCCTTGCAACAAACTTATTTTGGTTCATGATTGTTGGAATCCATTTTGAGATTAAGAATGCGTCAACTTTAGACAACTAGATGGGATCTTATATGGAAGACCATGAAGGAAAGAAATGCAATGTGGCAATATCTTTTGCCAAAATCTGTATAGTTTAAAGAAGTAGCTATAGCATTCAATGTAAGGAATACATTACCTATTTAATATCAATTTCTCTTTGGTTAAAAAAAAAAAAATAATGGTGACATAGCTCTCATGATAGATATGGTATAGAGCCATGCAATTAAGGTATCAAATATTTAAGAAGATTGTATTTAAACTTCTAAAATAGTCAAAAAAAAAACATTTTTTTCTAAGATTTAGAGGCTGTAAGCTTAGATTTCAAATATATAGGGCTACGTATATGAAGTAAAAGGTGTTCATAGTTTGATTTGGTTTGATTTGATTCAATTGAAGTACCAAAATCAACATTAATTGCAGTTGAAATGATTCTTTTATAACCTTTTATGAGCTGAATAGTTCAGGATTATGAATCAAATGATCTCAAAATACTAAAAAATGAAGGAAAAAAAAAAGAAAATTAACACAGTTTATTGTAAATGAAATAGTGATTGTTTAATTATTGAATTTTTTTCTTTTTTATTTTCTGATTAGTATATGATTTATTTTATTAATTGCTTGACATATTTATTTTGACAAAAAAATCAATTATATATTTCTTTTGATAAACAAATTAAATATATTAATTGCTATATGAGCTTCTTTGTTAGTTGAAAATCACAAGGTGTAACAAGTTCAATTCTTAGGAATCAGTGTCGAGTTTTGAAGAGGTGAGAAAGTATATAACTTTTCCTGCCTGATTTCATAATTTATATAAAAAAAAAAAAAGTAAAATTGTTAAAATTGCATATTCATACATTAAAGAATGGGTAGGGAAAAAATTGTTTTTACAGCAAATTACAAAAATTAATATTTTAAAAAAATACTATATTTAAAACCGGATGTTTAAGACATCATTTTAGATACAATTTTAATTAATTTTGAAAATTTTCAAAATATGATTTTAGAATATTATATTGAAGTGCAATACATGATTTGAGCAAAGGTTTTTTCCTACCAACCTTATAGTTTTCCATACTTTTTATTTTAAAACTGCACTTCTTTCCTTTCCTCTAAAAAAAAATAAAAATAAACAAATATATTATTCATAGTTAATGACTTAATGTATCAAATATAGTTATAAAAAAAAAAAGAACTCATGCTGAACATAGTTTTTCAAGTTATTCATTAATATCCCTTTTATTTTAACAATTTAACTTTATTAGAAAAAGCGCAAAGAATCAGTTTCCTTTACTTGTGTGTGCCGGCTGGTGTTTCTCTTTGCTCAGAGAGAGAGAGCGTCTTTGTGCGAGGGATGGATGCTTCATCATCGGAAGAGAAGGAGGTGTGGGTCCCCTCTGTGGGAGAGGCTGTAGTGGTTGGACGTGGTGCCGCTACCACAGGACGACGAACCGAGTCCGGTGGGGCGATGGCCTACAGGGACGATTTTAGAGAGGTAATGGACTACATCAGAGCAGTTTACAAAGCCAACGAGCTTTTTCCTGTCGATCTCTCTCTCTCTGTCCTCTCTCGCCATCAATAAAAACCCCGGCATTTACACTGTACGTATACTCTTCTCTATATATATATGTATATGTGTATGTGTTATTACTCATCACTGGTAGCTGTCAAGGAGTTTGATTGAACTGTTGGATAGAGAATGGAGAGAGAAGGGAAAGGAAAGTTCCAATTTTTCTGTTTTTTTTTTTTTTTTTGTTTAATTATGTTTAGAAGTAGTTGTTTAATGTGTTTATTAGTAAAAGAAGAAGAAGAATACGAAAAAGGTAAAGAGATTTTAAAGCTTCAATTTTAAGCTAAGAAGATTCATTTTTTATTATTTGCTACTGATGTCTTCCGCTCTGTGGTAATAGCAATTTAATTATAGGTTGTTCCTCTTGGGAGAGCAATTACTACGTTTAGTTGCATTTTGGCATAAAATTTCATAAGAATCCCCTATTATAGAAGGTTTCATTCTAGCAAAGTAAACGAGCAGTAGTTTCTTACATGGAAGATAAGAGGAGGATAAATGGACTCTGAAAGAGCAATGAATAAAGAATAAAAGTTTTAGTATACATATGTCTATATATCTGCCAATTACATACTGCTTTGATGTAGGAGGCTTATTTGGTGCATAAGATGCTACCATGTCCTGACTAATGCATGAGAAGGGAGGGAGGAAATGATGTGTTTGCGGTCTTATCCTTGCAATTTTTGTTGAATTGTTACGTTGGAACTAAAAATTGAAGAAAAAAGTTGGACATGTATGGGATATGTACCTACATAAGAGGCAGGATAAGGAGGAGGGACACTAAATAAGGACAGTAAAACTTTGCCTATGTATACCTAACAACCAGTATGATTGCAGCAGGAGTTAATTCATCCACCATATTAGGATGATACGAATCATGATAGTGAAAGTACACACATTAGAGATCATGTTGTATTGATGAATTTAAAGAATTGTTTCTATGTAGCTCCAATGGTGAAAAAGGAGGTCATGTAGTTTTAGTAAGCCTAGGATTGAAAAAGGTGAAAATAGAATTACATAAATCACTATTTTGGTAATATGTCTATATACAAAAAGAATTTGGTAAGATGGGATTTTTCGAAAATGATGCAGTGATGCTTAGCATAGGGTCTGTGTCAAGTGAACAGTGGTACTAGGCCTAATAAGTCCAGACGTTGATTTTTCATGCCCTTACTACATGTCCTAGCGGAAAAAAAGCACTTATATCATATCACTGTATCAGTGCAGCCAGGTCTGAGTTCAGATTATTGGAATCTTTTCTGCTTTTTCAGATTCGATAGCCTGTTAACAATTATGAGTAGGTTTTTCATTGTTTTCCATAATGATATCAAACTTCCTGGTTTTGCTTATGTTTCAAATGGATGTTGTTCATCTCTGTCTAAAGTCAAGCTAACGTCATATTTGTACTTTTGAATGTTTGGCAATTTAGGCGTCAGTGCTTGATGCATTAGGTGCTGACTTGCATGATGAATTAAATTTTACCGAGCTCATTACCAAGGGAAATGCAAAAAATTTCCAGTTACGGTGAGTGCAATTGACTAAGCGTTGCTTGATTCTAAATTAGTAATTAGAGCTGTAGGAGAGTGCGTTTGGATTGATAATTATTGGATGTTAGGAAAAGATCTTTCATGGTAATTTTAGTTTTTTAAGCCATTGAAAGCTTTCCATTGTAACTTGCATACTATGTCACATTTGGTATGTGGAAATGATTTGGGATATAATAGAATAAGTTCTGGAATAATGAATCCATTCTTATGTTCAAAAATGTACACAAAATGAAATGACTATAAAGTGTATTTATTAGAGATGTCCCTAAAAATAAATGCAAATCATGAAAATGTGATAGGATAAAAAGGTTATTATACTATATATAATTAATAAAATTGAAATGGAATCATGATATTGTCTTTATGAAGGCAGAATTGAATTTCCTTTCAAAGGAATCTGTCACGCCCCAATAGTACCCTAGTAGTAATATATATATTATGATATAGCCTGATAATCCAGACGATATCACATACATATATTCATACTAGAACTACTTTGGAAAGTGACGTACATTTAACAAAACAGGATCTTTTTGGTTGCGTGATAAGAAACGATGAAAGTAAATAAAATCACAATACTATAATTAAATGCTACAGTCTGAATAATAACTATTACAATCCATAAAACTATCTAAGTTCTCAGATAATAAAATTGATGCACTAACATCAATTAATACATGTAAATAAAGAAACTATTTTCCCTGTTTCCAAAACTCTTCAAGCTTTAGAATCATACTGGCTCTAAGCTCCTAGAAGCCACCAACCAAGGCTTAAGTGTCATCCTGTAAGGACTGTAGGAGTGTGAGCATAACCACGGGCTCAGTGAATAACTAGACTTATCACAACAAGCAAGTTATTATCAATCATATGTAATGCATCAACCAATCACATGAACAATTACAAGCTTGGACAAACCGGAATCCAAACAGGATGGAGATTTACGCCCTCTCATCGGGGTTGAAGGAACCAATCTCTGAATTACCTACCCAGGAGAAACTAAGCACACAGGAAATCCACAATCTTCACAATTATTATCTCTTTATGTTAATGGTATTTTAGCACCCATTTCCTGTTTTGCGCCTTAGAAACTCCACTAAGCGTTAGACATTTCACAGCGATACCATGGGCGGCGTCCTTCGTTACCAGTTAGTTCCCATGGAACCGACAGAACAAAGGTAAACTTGCGTAGAACTAATAGCCTCTGCCTAGAAAAACCAAGTATTACCAGAGAACCGAAATTCTAACACGTAGTAGGCATTCGTAATAACTTAATGTAGTATATGCAAATCATGCTATGCATGCACCAATTTACTTATGAGTTTGATAATTTTAGTTAGATTATAAGTGATCAACTTCATTCAAACACTCAACATGCTTTACATACAGTAATTCCACAAGCCATTCATTATCACTTTTGATTAGTAGTATTTATCAAACAAGTAATTTCAAACAACAAGCAAGACCCACAATCCCATACACACGAGAGTTCATTATTATCTTTGTATTTTAATGCAACTAAACTACAATCGCAAACAATGTAACAAGTCTAAGTTACTCACCTGCTCATGCTGATCAGTCGTAGTAATCGACCGGGAAATCCTCGACGGAGTCGAAATTACCTATTAAGATGAAATATTCATCAATAATATTTACAAATAGGAAATTAAATTCCTATGAGTGCCTAAGTGTCCTCGATCGGTATTTGGTATTATTCCTATGGTTTATAGCGATTTCTTAAAGTAAATAAATTTTTATTGTTTAATTCTTCTAAGTTTCTTTTGAGTATATATATTATGGAGGATCTTATTTAATTTCCATTTACATCTTAAATTCTGTTATGATTTGTAGAAGTCTTGGCATGTACAATTTCTATAAATTGTTCATAACACTTTTCTTGTACTAAAGGACTTCTAATCATGCTTGTAAAGTTTGTTTTATCAAGCTTTATGTTCATATAGGGCCTTAGGAGCTTTAAACATGCATTTAGACTAGATTTGATGAAGTTTGTGTCTTGTTTTGTTCACTTCATCCTTAAATCCGAATTTACTATTACCACAATTATAAGACTTCTAAGTTGTTGTTTTTCTCTTCCAACAATACTATGCATTCTCAACACATGATCCATCTATCCTCTTGAATTCATCAATAGATTTACGACCTTTATCAACCACAAAACTTTCTTCAAAAGCTCAATAATTCATCCTAGGATCTATTCATAAATTTAACAAGGATAGGTTGTAATTTGGAGCTTACCTTGGATTGGAATGGAAGGAGAGTGTTCAACTTCCTCTTAAAGCAAGAATTTAACCTAAATCAAGGATTAGATGATGAGTTTCTAACTAAACACATTAACTAAAATACAAGTTCACTAATGTAGTCAAATTTTCTCACCTTGACAAGCTAAACTCCTCCTCTTGAACCCTAGGATGACTTAGGATTTTTGATTCGGTTGTGGTGGTTATTGATGAGCTTAGTGTGTGTATATAAGGTATGGAAGTAGGCTAGGGTTTATGGTTGTTCACACAAAGTTTTTAAGCTCCTATGTTGAAGGTGGAAATGGAAAAAGGAAGTGAAAAAGTGCTGGACGCACTTGGGTTTGCAGCTGGAATTTGAGAGTGTTTTTGTGGGGTTTATGAGCTCAAAGAGTGTCTAACTTAGGCTTATATACTTATACTAGGATTAGACTAAGTTTTAGAGGCTTTGGAGTTGGTTTTGGACTTGAAAAGTGCTTGTAAATGCAGCTGGAATTTTCTACACGAATTTGCAAAGTTTGATGCAAAATTTGACTTGGTTTTGACAGATTTTTGGTGGCTATCTTTGAGGGCTTTAATTATCTTTGTTTGGTAGCTAATTAATGCTATTTATGTGTGTAAAAATAAGAGATCAACTAGTGTAAAAATCGGGTCAAAATTTGTTGAATTTTGAAGTGTGAAAACTGAAACTTCTGGAACAATTTTCATCTTGATTTTTGGACGAGTTTGGGATCTGATTTTCTTATTAATTTTTGGTGTATGAAGTGTCCATTTGAAGGCTCCTTATTGGTGTTTAATTGGTCAAAATTCCAGCTCATTTAATCCTAGGAATGTTGCAAAAATCGGAGTTGGATTTGGAGATGTGTGCTGCTGTATATTGTGGAATTTCTCCTCTGCTGCAGCTGTAAAATTTGATTTTTGGCCAACAATTTAGAACGGTTATGGTTGTTTTTCTAAGCTGAAATTCTCCTCATTTAATGTTATTCACATGTGGAGTGTTTTGGTTGGCTTTTGGGTCAATTTGGTTTGAATTTAGAAGCTCAAATTTGGATCAAATTCGGACAAGAAGTCTCAAGGCTCTGTTTCCAAGTGCTCTGTTTCAGGTGCTCTGTTTCCACTTGTCTGATGCTGTGCGTGTGTGAAGTGCGTGGATGCTGCTGCTTGTGCTGATGCTACCGTGCATGGAATGGAGCTCGGCCATCCCTGCTGCTGCTTTCTGCGTGGAGTTCTCCGCTGTCCACTGCTTGTTGCGCTGGGATGGATGTGGAGCTGAGCGTGTGGAGCTGGTCTGTCTTGCTCGGTGAATCCACTGCTGGCGCGCGCGGGAGAAGCTGCTGCTTGCTGAAGCCCTGCTGCTGGCGCGTGGAAGGAAGCTAGCTCGGTGGACTTCTGTTCGAGGAATTCTTGCTGCGCGTGTTGCTCGGTGACCTTCCTGCAGCTAGCGCGTGAGGAGATTTTCCTCTTCATTCATGCAGCGCACTAACAATCCGATTTCTTCTCCCCTTTTATATATATATATATATATACGTTTTATAGTTACAAAAATTATTTTTACTAAAAATATATATACATATATATTTATAAATGATTCGCGTATATTTATATTCGTCGTATTTATGTTTTATCGAAATAAAATTTAACTAAGTTACTACAACACTTTAAATTATTTGTATTTTCAAATTTTTAGTTAAAACTTCACACGATTAATTATTTTTAGTATTTTTAATTTACGTGATTAAATTTTCAAATTCGATGAATTAAATTAGGAACCAAGTCCTAATAAATTTTGAATTTCCTAACAATTATAACAGCGGGTTCGAAATTTTCTTTTTTGATCTAAGTTGATATTATTGTTCGGTATTAGTGTTTGTTTGTATTTATAATCTATTGGTTTATACTGATAAGTTCTATAAATTAATTGTATCTTATCGGTTTCGAAATTCACTATCTAATTTTCATTTTCTATTTTACTACTGTATACTATTGTGAAAATTCTCGGGGTTTACAGAATCGGCAATTCCAGCTGCTAAAAACCCATTCAAACATGGAGAATGGAATGGGATTGGGAATCGTTATTCCATACTGGGTCCATTTTTACATACCTAACATGACATTTGTAAAATGAGTTAATTTGATACTTGCGATGCTCTTGATCCTTGAGTCGCATTTGACTTTTTAAATCTCGTCTCCAGTATCTTGTCAATGAATAGTGCCTGTGGTTGGGAATATGCACTTGATTATTGTAGATTTTAATATTGTCTAAGGTTGATTGAATAGTCTACATCTGTGCATTCTCTCTGTTGCAGAAAGATTTATGAATCATGCCAGGCATGAATAGATAGGCATGCCATGGTTGCTTATTTATCTGTCTTTAGCAATGCATGCTGAACAATGTAGTAACTTGCATACTACATGCACCTCTTGCTGAAAGAAAGCCCTAGTGTTGATGGTACTAACATCTTCACCATAAAAGAAAGGAAAATTTTATTGAACAGGAAAATGACCTATGAAGGACCATGTCTACCATCTTTTTTTGGACCAATGACAGAAGATGATATTTTGAAATTTTGCAAGAATGCTGACCTTCATTTGACAGGTAGTTTAATGCTGCATGTATTCTCTGCTAAAAAATCTGTTTATAGAAAATTTGCCATTGCTGTCAGGAATTTGCACACTGGGTTGATATGTTTTAGGCTTAAGCTGACCTTTTCTTTTGATTTCTTGTTTGCTTGGAGGAGTCCTTTTTAGTATTCTCCTACCTTGCTAGTTGATTGATTTTTAGGGAAAGCTTATGTAGATGAAAATGCATTTGATACTGCATTAATGTTTGGATAATTTTATTTTTATTATGTTTATTTTTAGTTATTTTATATATTTGTCTTAGTTATCCAAGAACTTTTTATGCCAAGCTTTTTGTTAGGCTAGTTTGTTATTAAACCTACTACTGGTTTTTTTTTATCTTTACTACTTTGGGAAAGATAGGCTTTAAAATTGATCTTGCTGGCAAAATTGTGATAGGCATCACAGACGGTGGGTTGCAGAGAAATTGGGTCCTGAGGCTGCAACAAGAGAACTTGAATTTACAAGGAAGATATTTTGCCTTGATGCTATAAACTATCATGCCTGGACACATAGGTAGGTTTGTTGCAGACCTTTTCTTTTTTACCGATATTTTTAGTAATTGCAAGACTACTTAAACCGTTTTTCAGCACTATCCGTGAAAATCAACCCATAGTATAAATATGTTGATTGCCACTCATTTTCATCATTTCATGTATATGGGATTATAATATTAGTTCTTTTACATAGTGGGTTCAGCTAACTTTAGGAGGCTGGGAAGATGAGCTTGATTACTCGAGGAGATTTTCAACAATTCTGCTTGGAACAAGGTATTGGAATTGTGTAAGGAACATGTTTTTGAAAGATTTTCTGTAATTAAAAATCTTAGTTGCATGTAGAATATCCTTCCAACTCTTGTTTTCATCCCTGTAACGTCTGCATCATTTTCATGCAAAGCTGATGCACGAAAGAAAGATTTACAAATTCTTCTTAAGTATAGGTTTACCACCACTATCGCTTTAGCACTGTTTGCATCTATTAATCATCAGACTCGATAAATAGTTAATGATGGTAGGTGATTTTAAGTTATAAACTGCCACTGCAGAACTCATGGGATATCTAAATTGTAAAAACAAAAGGAAAATTTCAGCCTTCCTTTTTGCTTTTAACTTAAGAGTTTGTTTGTATATCATTGCTTGACATTAAACTTAAAAAGAGGTATTTGTTCTGATAGCACTTGTATCACAAAGACTTGTCTGCTATGGGTACAGTTACATGTTTGAGCTTACTGGAGACACAGATAGGTTCTGCATGTTGAGCTTACTGAAAATTAACCTAGGATACTCCAAACACTTGAACTTGTTCATTACCTAAATAAAACACTTTTAACTTTTGAACAGTGAGCCATGCTGTTTTGCCATCTCAAAGAATTCTACCATGCTCCCCAGCATAAAGATTTTTATTACGCAGATCATTGAAAGAAGAAAAAATGTAAACCTTGTTGTTTGATGAAAAACCATCATCTCTTATACGTCAAGTGCATAACACCAGTTTAAATCTCCTTTATGAGTTTCCTCTTAAGTGTATGTTTCTTTCCTAGTCTTGCCATTTTTTGGATTGGCATTTCAACTATAATCTTACATGTGAGGCTCTTCAGCTGAATACACACACTCTTTCTGTTTGTTTGTAGAGATCTTTTGTTAACGAAATCTCTGCTTCTCCTTGACACCTGTTCATGAGGGATGCTGAAGTTGATTCACACTTGAAAAATTAGAGCAAACCCTGAGAATGAAAGTCGATGGACATATCTTCGAGGGCTTTACAAGGGCGACATTGAAGCATGGATAAATGAACCTCAGGTCTCTGCGGTATGCTTGAGAATTCTACAAGGGGGGAAGAACTTCATATTTGCCCTAAGAACACTTTTGAATCTTCTATTTCATGGTTTTCATCCAAGCCAAGAGGTTAAGGATGCCATAAATGCATTAAGAGCTTCAGATGCAAAACCGTCACACGCAAACTTTGACTTGGCAAAATCAATTTGTGGTATATTGGGACGGGAGGATCCAATGAGAGCTAACTACTGGTCATGGAGGAAGAGCAAGATTCCCAGTGCTGCAAAAGTACAATAGAGAAATCAGATTTCTAGATCATCATTGTTTAACTATTTCTCTGATGTTAATGATGCTCCGTGGGTTTGCGATGGCAACTAATCCTTGAAATCTCACATCATAGTGTTGATTTTCTTTCTTTCTTTCTTCTTCTTCTTCTACTGCTACTGCTGCTGCTGCTACTACTACTCTCTCTCTCTCTCTCTCTCTCTCTCTCTCTCTATTTATTAT
The DNA here is from genome assembly GCA_024138025.1 of Combretum micranthum. NCBI lineage: Eukaryota > Viridiplantae > Streptophyta > Magnoliopsida > Myrtales > Combretaceae > Combretum > Combretum micranthum. The sequence goes on along the minus strand of JAMXBD010003351.1, from coordinate 62,889 downwards.
TTTCTTGGGGTTCTAAGAATCAGGGTTCAAGTCCTAAATTCAAATTAGAAGGTTAGTCCACTTTTGAGCAACTAGTTGATGTATTTCTTTTTTCTTGTGTTAATCTGGATTATGACACAAGGCTTATTCTTCTAAACATACATTATGAATCCTAACATTTGTCATGTTTACGCAACTGATGGAGATGTGTTGCTTTTGTGGAAAACATTTTTCAAACTTTTTTTTTTCCCATTTTCCAATGCTTTATTAAGCTATGGTAAAGGTAAGATTATTAACTAAGTTTATTTCATATTCAAGATTCATTTTAGGTTTAAATCTATGTTAAATCTAATTTGTTATTTAATTCATTAATTCACTTAACTTATTCTAAATTATATAAATTAACTAATATAATACATTTACTATCATTTATCTATTTTATTTCTATTTTATTCAAATTTTTATGAATAACACGGTTAGATATGGTGGTTATGTTTCATCCCATGTACATATATAAGAAAAAGCATGATCAAATACATTCCGTAGTACTTGATTATGTTTTAGAGCTCAGAGAGAAGCATGCTATGATATATTTGGCCGAGTTTTGGTTGTTCTTCTCTCTGAATGGGAACATTTGAGAGAATGTGACGCAACAAATAAGAAACACAACGAGATAAACAAGTCGTGCTTCACTCGTGTTTCATTAAAAAGCTAAGCACGCAATTGTCAGAGAGAAATAAATGCGATTAGATACATGTGGTTGTGTTCCCTCGTGTTTCTCGCTAATGGGTCTTATTTTGAGGGCTCAATGAGATACACGATCGAAAACATTACCTTGTATTCTAGCCATGTTTCACTTGATATATTATACATGTGAGAAACAGAAAGAAACACAGGGAGATATAGGGTATCGTGTTTCAGCCAAAACATATAAAAAAGAGAGAGAAAACGATTGGATAAGTTCAGCCGTGTTCCAGTTGTGTTTTCTTCGTGTGTTAAAATTTCATATGTTTTGAAAAATTCAAAAGAAGCACAGTCATGTAACTCCCTATGTTTCTCTCATGCTCTTTGTTTTATTTTATGTTTCAAAAACTCAACCTATTTTACTATTTGTTTTACATCATTTTTCAATATCTAAGATCTTTTAATCAATATGCAAGCTTAAGGTCATCATTTAATCAATAATATTTTAATTAAAAAATGCTTATATGAATTGTGAAATAATGATCGTATATAGATGTTGTAAATGATGACCGTAAGCTTGCATATTGATTAAAAGTAATTTGATTATCACAAATTCTATAATATATAGAATCTATTTATACGTGAAAGTTGAAATCTATATCAAATAGTTATAGAACTTTTTACGTGATATTAAACAAAATTATAAAACTTGCACAAAATTTCAAAATTAAAAACTTTGAAATTACTTCTATGTATTAATTAGTATTATAATATAAACAATATCTTTATATAATTTGGGAGTTTAAGTATGTACATATAACCATAATTCTTTTAAAATAAAAATAACAAGTCATTCTAAAATAGAATAGTACAAATACTTTTATAAATTTTTTTTTTAAATATAGTATACAAACAATAATTTTGAATATAAGTAGTTGTAAAATAAAATATGAAAAATCATTATTTATTTATTATATATTAATATTATTATATAATATTTAATAGAGTAGATACATGATACCCTTAAACTTATATTTTATACAATATAGTACAAGTTTCAAGACAGGTACAAGGTCTAAAGACATACCCATACCCATACCATATCTTGTGAAAACAGTTTCCAAAAAATTGATATTCATACCCTATCTCGTGGTCCTTAATACCTAACCAGATCCTATCTGATCGAGCAAGATCCAAGTGAATACCTTGTACAATAGTGTTACCCGCTCATCACTAATAGAGATCACAGAAGACTTGAACAGTTTGATTAACTCCTAGCAATAAGCCTATAATAAGGTGCAACGAAAAACCTATTTATGGGTCTATTTGTTTAGCTTTTTTAGACAGATACATACACTTTTTTTAAATTTTTTCAACAAATTGTTTATTAAGAAATATATATAGATAAAAAAAATTTATAGTTTTCATAAATGATCAAATAAATTAAATATAGATAAAAGATAAATACAAATCGGATATATTTACATACATCATTTCATTAAAGATATAGATAAAGAAGAAAAACAGACTATCCAAACAAACCTATATCTAAGCCTCAACAACCTGAAGTCTCATACAAAAAGCTAATAGACAATCTAGTGATAAAATAAAAATAAGACTAAAAATACATTTCACCAATAATAAAATAAAAATAAGTAATCTAAACATAAATAAAATATTACATGAGCCATGTCATATCTTCTTCATATCTTTATAATATTTATGTCATATCCTTATTATAACTTGTAAAACTTAAGTCACAAATAATTTTCTGTTTAGGATTATTACTAATAATAACTATTTAAATAAGATTAAATTAAAAATAATTATCAATATATAATTTTAAAATTATAACTTATATATGTTACGAGATAAATATTAAAAGTTGAATATTACTCGTACAAGACAAAAAGAAACACAGAAGAGAGAGAGAAAGTGAGGAGATGAGAAAATTGAAAAAAAAAAATGATAGAAAGGACAAGACGAGAGAGCGAAAACGAGAGATGGGACGTGTTAGAGGAAAACAGGACATTAGGTTGCAGAGGAGAGATAGGCTGTTCCAAATTTTAAAAACTTCATACAGAGGTATGTCGACGACATACATGAAAAATACTATTATTGCTTTATATTTACATGTTAAAATGGTAACAGTTAAATTTTATATTGCGATTAATACTCATGATATATATTTTATTTCATAGATATGATTTTATTATGAGATTTTGATAATTAATTATGTTTAATTTGTGTATTATTAATTTTCTTTTATAGTAACCACAAACATACATTGCACCCTTCAAATTACATTCTTATCATATTTTCTGAATATTTAATCATATCATTATCGTGCATTCAGACATTAGATGCTAAACATGCACTAGCAGAAAGCAATAACCAATCATAAATGTGCCAACACAATTTGGGTATGTTGATAAATAAACTGGCCATCTTCTTTTGGAAGAGCATATATTCAGTTATTATTATCATGCAGCCAAATGGAGGGCTTAGTTGATAGGCAGTTAGTAAGTTTTCGGGTAAAAGGCAATGATTTAATTGGTTCATCTTTAACCTTCAATTTCATAGTTGAATTAACACTGTTGGCACTAAAGAAGTGGTGATTTAATTAGGGTTTTCTTTAAGAAGTTTTTCATATCATTTGCACAAAAAAGTAAAGAAAGTTACTTACAACCATAAAACCAAAACTTGTGATAAATATCTAAAAGATTAGACAAATTAGATCGTTGATGGAATTTTAAAATTTTCACCTCAGTGAATTTGAAGCCTTTCAATTGGTAAATGTTATGTTCAATTAAAGCAACAAGCTAAAGGTTTAGAATTCCAAAAAGTAATACCTCGTTCATTTTCCTGAATAAATAAAATCGTAGTGGAGTTACTAATAATAAAAAATAGAATAGAGCTGTAATATTTTTATCTATGAATTTTTCATTTGAATGGAAATATTTTAAGAAAAAATCAATTTCAACATTAAATTGCTATTCATGGGTTTTGATAATAAGTAATTATTTAATTTTTTTTTATAATAGGATCTTTTTTAAAGTTGTTATTCAATTAAAAACCGAAATAACTCTTCATAAAAGATAAGGCTATAAATAAAATATCTCTTAAAGTGAAGTGAATGGCGATAAATCATTTGAAATTGCATGATTGCTGAAGCATTTTTCTTTTGTTTGGCTCCTCTTATATGGAAATTCATTTCGTTAATTTAGTTACAAGACCTTGACGTCCATCACTTACAGTGTATATCATAATTAATGTTTGGGTTAACATTGCGAATGGTAATGTTAAAATTGATCAAAATCTGCAATATTATTATTATTATTATTATTCCTAAATAGTTTGCTTTTCTATCTAAACGTTTAGCATTTCTACATACCGAATTCAACAGTTGAGCATTCTTGCTTTTGTCATCAGATTGTGTTTGATTCATTAAAGAGTTGGAGGAATGTGCGACTAAGAGAAATCCTCCAGAGTGGTTATAATTGTTTTTTTTTTATTTGATATTTTATTAAAGTAAATAAACATGTTTTTATGTTATATTTATTTAGTGTTATTATAATAGTACATTAACTACTATAAATAGATAATAATTAATTTTATTTACATAAAAAATAGTATAAGTTTAATATTATTTACTTTTTAAAACTTTGTATTACTTTTTATTTTATATTTATTTATTTTTATTATATTTTTCTTATCTAACTAAACTGTTTGGATGGCTTCATTATTATCTATGTCTATATTTGTATTTGTATCTACCCTGTATATTATATTATCATCTGTATCTACTTTATTTAACTTATTTATAAATAAATGTATTGATTTTCTATTTATTTTTTTTAACAAATAATATGATTCAAATAGATACCAAACTAATTCCAAATCGATGAAAAATAAACCAACCAAATAGGCGTGCAAGACTGAAATTATTTTGGTTTCAGACTTTCAGTGCTATGTTCATAATTAGAATTTTTTTTTTTCTTTTCCCTGCATTTTGAAAAAGAAAAGCAGAATAAAGTTGGCCAACATCGAAACGCGATATTATTGGGTCACATTAACCCACTGCTACGATAAGATAAAAATGACTTCTACTAGACCTTGCGTCTTTTGCGAGGTTTTGGTATAAAGTGACATCTAGCGCCCAACGCGCCATCTCTGCATGCTGATCTCGTATCCAATATTTCGAGTTTACCAAATTTTATTATTAATTATAAAATTTTGTTAATTTTATAATTTGATATTTGAATTTTGTTTAACTTTGCACCTTAACTATCCCAATTTTAATTAATTTTATCTAATTCAGATATTATAAATAATCATAAAGAGTATTTATGAATATACGAAGTATTATATTTATCTTGCTTACAAGAGAACTTTAGTATGAAGATGGAAAAAGTTAATGGAAATTGGGGTTTTATTAAGGCTCTGTTCGTCTTTAAAAAAACTATTTGTCAATTAAAAAATATTTTTTTTCTTGTGAGGAATTTCCTAAAAAGTAGCATATATTTAAATGTTTGATTAATTTTATAAAAATAGTTTTCTTTTTGTTTGTATAGTTTCAAAGCAACTCATATATTTTAAGTATAAAAATAAAAGATATACATATTTTATAATGAAAAATAAATTAACCTAAAGAAAAACGTTAAAAAATTAATAATAAATATCTCTAGATAGTAATTGATTGGTAGAAAAAGCTCATAAATTGATTGGACAATGACTTATGCTTTTAAAGTCTGTGAGTTGATTTTCCTAAAAAAGGCTATGAATGAATATATGTTTTTTAAAATAAAAGAAAATATCTTTTTCAATAATTATACTATTTATCTTCAAACAAACTTGGAAAAAAGAAAAGATATTTTCCTAAAAAATATTTTCATTAAAAAATAAAAACAGGCCTAACTTTTATTCTCTATTTCTTTTCTTAAAAGATAGCACAGAGTTGCTCTAGCTTCGAGTAGACAAAACATCAAAATTAATATTCAATATATTCGGCCAAAAAAAAAAATTCAATATCTAACTTGACTACCATCTAACAGATTTTAGACCGTCTTTATCTGTGTGTTATTTATAAAGTTACTTAACAAATTATGTTTATATTTTAAACAACTTTTTCTACAATATAATTTACTACTTTTTTTTGTTTTTTATTTTTGCAACGGTATTAATAAAAGGAAATCTCTAACTTTTTAATTAGGGGCACTAGAGTAATATCAGTCTTTTATATGTCATATCAGTATAAACATTTTAGTGTAAACATAACTACTGTTAGTTTTAAAATTAATAGATGTACTGAATTGAACAAATTTTAATATTATTGATACTAAATTGCAAATTTAGCTTAGCTTAAGGTTTAGACACTTACAAAAACCTTTTTCTCAGGTTTCGAGATATCATGTCTCGTGAAAACAGAACAAAACTTCATAGTTCAACAATCGCCATTAGTAATCACAAATCACATTCAATGAGAGTTGAAATGGAATCTCTGCTGAATCGTTTGCTTTCTAACCATTTTTCATATGTTAAATCTTGTGCTAGTGTCTTATCAATGAGATGAAGAGTATCATTTGAGACTTATTGTTCTCGACGAAGACATGGTGATCTAATGCAATAAAAACAAAGCAAATTTATTGATATGTGATTTAACTTATGGATCTAGTTAATCAGATTTTTATTTCACAAGTCGATTAAGGATGATATCACAATTGGTAAAAGGGAGCTTTTATAGTTATGTTCAATTAATGATGTAACCGTTGAAATAAATAAGTCATGTCCAGTTAATAATGTAACCGTTAAAATAAATATATTAATTGAAATATTAACTATTCTAATTATGCAACCGTTAAAATAAATATATTAATCGAAATATTAATTATTCTAATGATTCCATCATGATTAGGTATGATATAAACTATTGGATGATGACAGAATTGCTCCCATCAAAATTAATGATAGCACCATATAATTTCTCTTGGCAGGTAAAGCTTAAAATATTTAAAGATGTGCAATACTGCAAAAAAACACACACACATATATATCAAATTTAACATCAGGAATATTCTATTTTTAATAGTTAGATTCATCACTTATTTAATAGCCCAAATTGCTACTCAATCCTAATAGAAATACTTCATATATTAATTATTATATTTATTTTAAATGTTGACTGGATTGTAAATCCCTTCATATTAATAGGAAAATTGGTGATAATATATGTAAGGAGGTATACCAAATTATGGCTCCTTTCAAATAATCCAACCATTCCTTGTTTTCCTTTTTTTTAATGGTTTTAGCTTTTAAGTAGCCTTTCAAGGAGTTTTAATTGTTAACTTTTGGATTAGGGACAAGTTGATATCGTCTGAAGCTTTATTTCCATTAACATGTCATGTTGAATATGTAATCGATCTTAAAATGGATATGGTGTTAAACTTTAGCGACTTTGGCTCATTAATTAAGATTATGAATTGAAACGAACTGTTTTACAAATTAAAATTTAAAATAAAATAAAATCTCATAAGTTTTGTGCGCGCGGAAGCTGATTACGGCAAGGAAGGAGACGTGAAGTGTAGCGGTTGGCCCTGCTGGATGGGGTATGGCTGGATTCATTGCTTTAATATTTATCTTATCTATATTTGATTAATATTTATAATTTATTTGTATCATATTTATTTAATTTATTTATAAATAAAATATTTATTTTCATCAGTACCTGTTTATCAATAAATATTTATTTGAAAATAGTGAAATTAAGATAAAAGGAAAAAAAAAATTGAAACAAACAGAATATATAAACGTGAATAAATTAGCTGTTCCGTGGAAGCAGAGCTATGTCTGAACATCATCTTACTCTGACAGTACGCCAACTTGAATTTTAAGATTAAAGATTGATTTAGTCTACACATATATATCATTTTTGCACATTGAGTCTATTCATATGAAATATATATTTTAACAAGTCACTCAATCCAACGTCTCTTTTGTCCGTGGTCGCTCTCACTCCACTCTCTTTCTTTCATGTCTTGTCGACTTAATGTGGAGGCCATCACGGCGTATCTTTGGTTATTGAAGTGTTCCTTTGGGTAATCAATAAAGTTGGTTAAAAGCAACGTAATCTGACTGGCTGTTTCTGTATTTTGGCTTAAAGATTTGCTCCCTCCTCTCTTGCCTTTTTACATCCAACAGTTGAAATTGACACCACCCTATTTAACAATATCGATTTAATACTAAAATTTATATTTTATTTAAAATATCATCATTTCAATAAAAAACTAATAAAAAAATTTTATTACTGTTCTATTTAATCCATTAAAATAGAAATTTATTACAATCAGCCAAGTAAACCAACCATAGTTGTGTAACAAGTAATTGCACGCTGTGTTTTCCCAGAGTCGCATTTTCAATGACGCGTTGAACGGACGACAAGGACCACTCAGGACTCAGCAACCAGTAGATTCATGGATCTTCCGTTGAATTTCCCACACATGATATGGAAACCCCCCTTAAAAACCCATCGCGTTGAACTCAGAAGAACAGCACTAAATCTAACATCACGGAATCCACGCGCTTTCGGCTTGAATATTTTGGTTCGGAGAGAAAAATTCGGTACTATTCATAAAAATTTAGATCCGATTGTGAAATTTATAAAAATTTATGTAATATTTATATATGTTTTGATACCACTCTGTGAAGAACTATAATTGTAGATCTTGAAACATAAATAAGTGATAAATATATAGAGAAGGAAAGAATATAACATTGTGAATTCCAAACAATCCAAAGTGACAAAATAGGAATAAGTGATAAAAATAATAATAAGTAAAAGAAGTAGAATTGCAGGTGTAATGGTACTTGGTATGGTAACATAACAAGAAAAGAAGAATAGAAGCAAGACGTCAAGGGTTTGATTGGGAAAATAAAATTAGCTTTCTCCATTGGACAATCATTCAATGCAATCATTTCCTTCTCCAATGAGCTGCCAAAATATAGACGCAGAGCTTCTTTATGTGTATTACTTGCGTATCGTGCGGGTCTACGTTCTTCACGTGGACAAGAGTAAGAAATGGGTTAGTTTTGCCGTAGAATGATTCAAAAGAGTAAGAAAAGACAGTTTTAACAACTCTAGGGTTCATGTCACACCCACCCCACTACCAAGATTTTGGATATGATACCAGGACAGACAACTGTCACAGGCTTCCTTAGTGATAATAGCTGACATCTGTCCTAGGCGAGACCTCAACCAACGCATATCCCGCAGAGTATCACGGACACTATAGGTATTGTTACCCTCAACTCAATTGGTAAGAGGTGTTGCTTTTGGAGCAAGTAAAAGCCTCAGGATTCGATCCCTGTAAACTGTAGATAGAGGATCAACTCATTTGGGGGCAACAATACTTATAGTGCCCATGATACCCTACGGGCATGTATTGGTTATTGCCTGAAGACGGTGTTGACCATTATCATTAAGGGGCCAGTTGCAGTTGTCTTCCCTGGCATCACACTGCCAAAACCTCAGTAGTAGGGAGCGGGTGTAACATACCTCTGTAAGGACCCAACCCACTTAACCCATAGATTAAGCATGTTGAATCTCCCGACCACACATAATACTCAAGTATTAGGAAATACCCATGTATTATACTAAGGTCACCTAAAAAGGAGTATTTATAATGATCTTGCTTTAAAACAGATATAACATTCACATGATTTGAATTAAGAAATATTACCACTACATAATAAAGGTGTCATCTCATATATACAAAACATACATAACATACATTAATTGAAGGTCTCCTAAGGATCACTCAAAACATATAAAACTTACGTACAAACAAGCTACATTACATATACCACTTAAAAAAATAAAATTACATTTCAGGGCTTAACAAATAAGCCAGACACTTCACAAAAGATACATCAAAAGTCCTAAACAACTATTAGGTCACACTCCTAATCATCCATAGTTTCTCCCAGTCAGTCTCGTATCCCATATCTCATAGAGCTCGTCCTCATAATCACCTGCAAGATAGCAGCATGAGCCAAAGGCCCATACACATAGTGTAACAAATACGTATGTCATGCACACTTAACTAATGCAATGCAACAATTCATAATAACTTTATTATCTTTTAGTAGTGAGTAAAAGAAAACACTGGATATTCAAACTTCAATTCAAGCTTGGGAATTCTAGGGGTCCTGAGTAACAGCAGCTACTCAAGGGATTGATATAGATAGATTGGATATCTACATCTCCTTTATCTAGCCGATAAAGATCATTAATAATTTCATCTATGGTCACACTCCTTTATATACTCCACTTATCCAGGTCTATAACATCAATTAGTTTAACGGTCCCATACCCGTAAACTAAAACATATTATTTCCTCTCGAGCCTAAATAGAGAATATACCGATACAATTAATCCCATTAACTATCCACTTAGCCATTAAGATAAACCACCATTGCATCATGGATTTGAGTCATTGCATCATGACAAAGATTTGGACTAAGTACCTAAACTACCGTGCCATTACATCACGTCAAGGTTGCCATTTCCCAGACTAGACACAACTCAACCACAAATAATTTCAATAAACGTTTCATTAGTTTTTAATTAAAGTCAAATGTGAATATGCCTATCCTAAGCAATAATCAATTAAATTATTGTATACCTAGATCGGATTGAGAATCAAAGGGAATCTCCAACTGAGTATCTATCTCTGTTCCACACAAATCAACTATATCAATATCACTATCCTAAGTCAAGCTTATACTCACTAGTTTAAAACTTAGGAAGTTATTGAATCTTATTCAAAAACAATCCAAAATCATCACATGACATATATATATAAATATATATATTATATAACATCATACAAGGCAAATCCTTAATAAAAAAGTCATATATCATGTATTGGAAGATGTTGGAAGAAAGTTAGAAAAATTGAAATTTGCAGGGCCCATGCTGGCAATTAACGCTGGCAATTAACACTGCCAATTAACACTGCCAATGTAAGACTAAATGCTGGCGATGTAGGGATTATACGCCGGCGTCATTTAAGTAGTCATTAAGAAAAATACATTATAACAAAACTTTTGGGTCCTTACACCGCAATATAGACCTCAACACTAGAGGTGTTCAAGCTGCTTTTCAAAAGATTAGAAGCCAGAACCTTAACGTCCACAAGTATGCCGGCGGCGTCGGCGGCGTACACTGCAGTTTCGTATTGCAAAGCTCCTCTGTCTTTCAAACACAAAATTTTTACATTTAACTCTTCCAACTTCTTCCGAACCATAATATAAACTTCCTAATACATGGTATAAGAATTCTACATCATCAACACACAAACTCTTCTCAAATATTAAAACACACTTAACACTATGATTTCATTTTATTCACATCTACTACTTCAACATGAATCCACTCCTCAATATAACTCAATAATATTAACTTCTCATCACACTACAACTCAACACCATCATTGCACTTCCATAACAAGTGCTAAGCTATCTCAACATCACAATATAATAATACACATATATTCAACATGCATTATACTTGACAGAAAATTCATGGATTAAAAGAGAAATAAAGCACCTTAAACATCATATAAACTTACCTTAATGTATATATGATGGTTGAGGATGGATTCTTGGTGTATTGGGTGCAAGAAAACTTGGTTTGAGTGTTGGAAAATGTTGCCTTTCTAGAGTTACGAATTTTTCTTCTCTTGGTTCTATTTTTGGATGTCCAAAGTGTACAAATAGGGCTTGATATTTGTAAAAAATAATTGACTTTTGAGGCAAATTTTCTAAGAGCTTTGAGCTTTAATTGGGTTTTGATTTTTAGGCTTAGTTTGGGTTTAATAAGGCCAAAAAATCTACTAAGTTTATGGCTATAATCTTAGTTTAAAACAAACTTAATTCATCATATAATTCACCACAACAACAATTAGCATTAACATAATAATTGTTAACATGAATGAACTATCATCCTAAATATATTTACCATAGACTATTATCTATTTATTACTTCCTAACACATACAATTATTTCAAACACCACAATTCACACTAACACATACATACATATAACAATCAAATTAACATGCATTGAGTATGAATTTAAACTTTGGTCATTTCAATTCAAGTGATTGTTTCTTCTTCTTTTTTTTTTTTTTTGTCGCAAGTGACCACTTATTTAAAAAAAAATGTTTCCCTTCCCCCGTCCCCTCCCGCCCTCACATTTAGCATGTATATGCACTTTAATGAGTCATAACTCATAATTATTGTGAAATCGTGTGAGCTATTAACTAATATGATTACTTAAGATTTGATAACCCGATTGGACTACAAAGAGTATAACCAAGCCGAATTATACACATATTGGAATCTGGTGGTACATAAACATACTGAAAAAGGTCGAAAATATCCATGGTAATTTTCACAAGCCCTATTTTAAATCCATCAATTCAAAACTCTTTAAATCATCCCAATTTAGGTTTAATTATTTGAATCTTATTACTAATCAAAATAATTAGACAAACAATTTAGTTAATTTTGAGTTTGGTCCATAAAAATGTATTAAAAAAATTCTTCATCTATGATTACAAATTTTTTTGATAAATAGGGATACAATAAGTTAAGTTGAGTGGAAACCCGAGCTAAGTTTTCATAGGCTCAAGTCCGACTAGTTTAAAAATATGTTGTGTTTGCAAGTTGTGGTTTTACCAAGCATAAAAATTGCGTATTAGGGCCTAGCTCAACTCACTTAGCTAAACAAACTTTATTTCAAACCTGTGTTCCATTCATTTATAAATCAAGTTCATGTAGCTCACTAGCAGTTTGACTCCTTTGCAACATTTTATGAGATAATGTTAAAACAAATAAAGGAGCTAAATATACAAAATAAATAAATATATAAATAAAAAGATGAATAGATAATAAATAAATATTATATTATACACATAAATTATATAAAATAAATTTTAATTTTTATTATGTATTATATAAATAAAACTCTTAGATACATTCGTAAGTCTACTTACAAGCCTAAATCAGCAATCTTATTTGTTTAAAATGGAGATTGAGCTACTCGAGTTCCAATAACATATAAATACCTCGACTTATTTGTGAGATCCTTTTTAACAAGTTTTATGGAATAACGACTTAATAAATGTTTTATGTGCTTTACGATTCATCCTCGTTGTTGCGCAATGCTTGATTATTGGAAATGACAAGAAATGGAGGAGTTGAGAATGAAGTTACGAAATTAAAACTGGAGTACAGAGAAAGAGACATTTTTGCTTTCACCTCTTTTTTTTCTTCTTCCCATAATTTTTCTATTCAGCAAATGTTTTGGTTTTTTTTTTTCATGTTTCGTTTTTGGCCCCTAATTCACTAATTAGGTTCAATGAAAACATCAAGCTAATGGTTAAAAACTCCAGCAATTAAGCCATTTGGAATTGCCTGATTGACGATGTGATATTTTTGTTTCGCTCCTTTTATACCGAGCAAGCAATTCATTTCGTTAGCTTAGTTGCATGATCCTGATTTCTATCATTTAAAGTTCACGACAAAATTAATATTTTTCTCATGTATTCTCTATTAAGGTTGGAATCAAATTGAATTGAATAATGCAGTATTAAATTTGAGTTTAATTTAAAATTTTAAAGTTTGGGATCAATTAAATTTAGAAATTTGACTTTGAGCTTTAACTCAAAGTCATCCATAACAAGCTCGAGTTCAGCATAATTATATTCATTTAAACATTTTTCCTTCAAATAATATTTTTTAAATTAAAATAATATTGATATATTAATTCAACTAATACTTAGCTTACTTGAGTTTGATTTGGATGATAAGGTAATAAAACCATATATAATAAACTTCGAGATTGACACAGTAAACTATTTAAGCAACTTAGATAAATATGAAGGGAAATTTAGATAAATCATAATTATGTTTGACATATCTTATTTCTATTCTCTACCATAGTCAAGCCTTTACATATAATGTGTAACCCTCTGTGGTTTTATTTCTTTTTATATGTTTTTCATCAAAGGAAAAAACTACATTTTACTCTATTTGTCCTAAAAAGGAGAGATAGTTCCTTATGCGAATTTAGTTTTAATAAAAAGAATTACATAATTAACATATGATTTTAAAATTTTAGTACATCATAAAATCGCATATTAAACATATGATTTATTACAAATAGAAAGTTTTACTATTTTTATAAAAATCATATGTAAAATATGTCACATTCGTGAAAAAAAGTCAATCGCATCTCCATCCATCTTTAACTGTAGTTGTTTGGCGACAATTTTGAGAGCTAAGGAAGACACTGCTTGGTGCTTAAATATTAAAGCAAAAGTAAGAGGCATGTCAAGGTTCTTTATGAAGAACCATTTCGTTGCCCATTTCTTAAAATATTTGAAGCCAAAATATATTAAACTAAGATAGTGAAAAAAGGAAAAAAAAAAAAAAAAAAAGAAGGAAGGTAAGATTTAAAAGAAATTTCTTAAAGATCTCCGGTAAAAGTTCGAAGAGTTTTTTAAGGCGTTGACTAATGTTTAGGAAACCTAAATTAATTTCTTTGCATTAAAGACGGCTTTGTATATAAAATTTTATATTAATATTTTAATAATTATTATATTATTAGTATTTATATAAATAATTTTTAAAAAGATTGATAAATGGATAATTTTCTCGTTGATGAATGGGCCATCAACCCGATACGCGAGGACTAAATTGGTAGGTTACTTGCATTTACTTATTCTTGAATTATGAATAATTTCTAACTGTATATCTTAACCTGTTGTTGTTACGATAAGATGATGAGGATTAAAAAAAAAAGGAAAAAAGAAAAAAACAATTGCGTTTGCCTTACACATGGAACAAGCATTAAAATAGCGGGGGACAGGCTTTTGAAAAAGAAAAGCAGGATGACTGGCATTGGGTCCGGACCCTACATTATTAGGTTACATGCGCACTTTAGATTTCTCAAGACTTGTTTCAGAGTGTTAGTACTTTAATATTGATTTATTTAATTTTAAATTAAAGATAATTAAACTATTATTTATTGCTTCACATTAGATTAAGCACGTATGTCATCTCGTGTATGTTTGTGTTACCATGTATTGGATTTTGGCTTATTATTAATACCTTTCCAGGCTTTGATTCATTGATGAGGGTGATTTGATGATGATGATTGAATCAAGGGTATGGAATGATTCGAGGAAAAGTTTATTGAAGAATGAGCGGGTTAGGATAGTTATACTTTGTTTAATTTTGTTTCAAAGCTGGATTTATTCGCTTGGGATTTGTAATATTCTTTAAGGGCTTCGTTATAGAGCTCATATTTTGTATTTTAAAGTTTTTTTTTACCATCATGATAGGTATTTTGATGAAATACCTGATGTTATAGTTGATATTGTGGAGATTAATCTACTTATAAGAGTAGATTATGAAATATTTTTATGAAATGTTTATTTTATCATTATAAATCCAATTGTTTTCAAAATCTAAATAAACGATTTAAAAAATTAAAATTGAGTAGCAAATATTAATGATAAACATATTTTAAAAAAAGTCCGTGCATGTGATACTTAAGGTATTATATGTGGCTAAGAAATAGACATATTCGAATTTAGATTCAAGTATGTTGGGTCCTTACATAACAGCAGTTGTGTGGCAACAATTTTGAGGGTTAAGGAATGCAATACTTGGTCCTTAAGTATTGAAGCAAAAGTAAGAAGCATGTCAAGGTTTTAAAATAAAATTGTTAAGGATCTCTCTTGAAAGACTCTACGGATTAAGTCAAGAGTTCCAATAGTTTTTAAGGTGTTGAACTAGTAAACCTAAATGAATTTTTTTGCATTAAAAATGACTTTTTATATTAATAATAATTTTTTTTATATAATTAGTATCGTTAGAAACAAATACAAAAATAATAGCAACAAGAAAATAAAGAACACACAAGAATTTACATGGAAAACCCTTGACAGGAAAAAGACCACAGGCAGAAAAGGAGAAATCCACTATAATTGAAGTTGGAATACAAGTTTTTGAGAGAGAACTACTCAATTCTAATCAAGTCTCTCTAAAGCTCTCAATACAATTTTATATCTCACACTATTCTATCTCACATACAAAACCCTAGAAACAATACATATATAATATATATATGTTATAGGATGGAGAGAAAGGCTGGCATGAAAGCCAGCCTAAAAGCTGACGGCTTAAATGTACGCCAGTCACTAGGCCGACGGCTTAGGACATGTAGGCCGGCGATTTAGAGCCGGCATACTCCTTCTGGAGTCTACAAACAAAATCCAACACGAAGATAAATTTAGGCCGGCCAAAAAATACATCAGAGTTGGCTGCTTTGATTTGATTTGGGTCACATTTTCAAAAATCTCCACCTTGACACAAAATGCAAGAGCAAATATAGAAATTCCAAACTTCAACATGAAAGCTAAACATTCTCCACCTCTTCCACAAAACCCCTAAAGGGTAATAATCAGCAATGAACATTAATCAAGTCCAAGCAATGCTCAAACTTGGCTATAGGGAGTGACTTTGTCATCATATCAGCTGGGTTGTCATGAGTGTCGACCTTGCTCACAGCAGTATCTCCATAAGCAACAACTTCACGCACAAAATGATACCGAACATCGATATGCTTTGTTCTCTCATGAAACATTTGATCCTTATTGAGAAAAATTGCACTCTGACTATCACAATAAACTGAAATAGTCTTCAATTCATCACTAAGCTCACCACATAAGCTTTTCAACCAAATAGCTTCCTTACAAGCCTCTGTAATTGCCATATACTCAGCTTCTGTGGTAGATAAAGCAACAATTGCTTGTGAGGTGGCTTTCCAACTAATAGCACAGCCACCAATGGTAAATACATACCCTGTGAGAGATCTTCATTTATCTAAATCTACGGCGAAGTCAAAATCAACATAACTAATAATTCCATATCTAATTTTACCAAAGTGTAAACAAACATCTGTAGTACCTCTTAAGTATTTAAGAATCCACTGAACTGCTCTCAGTGTTCTTTACCAGGATTTTCCATGTATTTGCTAACTGCACTGATTGCATAAGACAAATTCGGTCGAGTACAAACCATAGCATACATAAGAGATCTCACTGCACTAGAATATGGAACTTTTACATGTAGTCAATCTCATCATCTGACTATGGAGACAAGGAACCAATTAGAATTAAACTTTTTAGCAACGAAAGATTAGAACAATTGAAAAAAGAAAACAAAAATCTTTTACATTTAGGAATGATAGTATTAGGAATAAATGGATTAGTTAGAAAAGGAGTAGAAGCTAAAGTTTTAGTAGTCTTAATTGATAATTCTTGGAAAAATAATTTTAAAAAGGCAACTATAGGAATTACTGAGGAAGATATGAATGCAAACAAAAGAATTTTTTACTGTGCACTAAATTACATGATAGGAATAAACAATGTAAAAAATCTAGAAATAGGACTAAATAGTAAAGGATTTGAGGATCATGTAGGAGAAAACTTAATTTTAAACATGAGATTTATAGGAAAAGTTACTGAAGGAAGTACTACTAGATACAAGCTTAATATAGAAGGAATAGTACACCAAATAGCTAGTTCTGGAATAAAATTTATAAAACGAATACCAATTAGTACCAGGACTTAGAAGGAACTGAATGGGATCTATAAAAAATGCTTGAGGATAAAGAAAAAACAATAAGAGTTCCAGAAGAAAGTTTGACTTACAGAAATCTTGATGGAAGTTACTAGAGGTCGGCACGGTTCGGACCCGAACCGGAACCGCCGGTTCACGGTTCCACATTTCGTGGAACCGGAACCGCGAGAGCCGGGGCGGTTCACGGTTCCAAGGAACCGCCGGTTCTGGCGGTTCCGGTTCCGGTTCCACGTGAACCGTTTTTTTTTAATTTTTGGAAAAAATAAAGAAAACAAAATCATAAAATCAACAAAAACAAATTTCAAATGCGCCGTATTTTTTTTTTTTTAATTTTTCCCTCAAATACTGCCCCTGGCCACCCCGGCCCCCCCCCCTGCCCCCCTACGCCCCTGCCCCCCTCTACCCGCTAATCCCTAAGTCCTGCAAGGCCCCCCTCTCCCAAATTTCAAATGCGCCGCACGCTCCCCATTTTTCCTTTTTGCTTTTTTTTTTTTTTCTCCTTCTGGCGGGTTGGAACCGCCGGTTCCGGTTCAGGAATAACGGTTCCGGACCCGGTTGAACCGACGGTTCCATCACGCCGAACGGTTTGGACCCGCCGGTTCCGGCGGGTCCTCCAACGGTTCGGAATCGTCACCCACGGGGCGGTTCCCGGGTCCGGAACCGCCAGTGACGGTTCGGGGCGGTTCCCGATTTGGAACCGCCCCCGTGCTGATGTCTAGAAGTTACAGTATTAGATTTTTGGATTACAAAGATAGAAATGTAAGAGATACAAAAAATGTTATTGAAGAAGAAGTGGTAGACGAAAAAATGTGAGATGCAAGTGGATCTAACCCTAGATATTGGGGAATTACAAAGAACCCTTGGAGAGGAAGATCTTTAATAAAAAAACTTGGAAAGCGAAGAAGATGCCATAGAACATCTAAGAGAAGATAACTTTTTAGGAGTTAATGAAAATTATTATTTTCTAGAATACAAACCAGATAAATTAGGAAAAGTTTATGTTAAAGAAAAAAAATGCTTACCCATCCTGATAACTTACACTTAATAGACAGATACAACATTACAGGATTAGAAAACTTAGGGAATCATGATAATGAACAACATAGGATATTAAGAGATTTTGAGAAAAAGAGACTCGTAAAATTTGAAGAAATACAAGAAGTTACAATTCCTGATACAAATCCAAATACTGAATTAATGGATACTGCATTTGATGGTCAGAGGCAAATTGAAAGCTAAGCAGTGGGAATCCGAAAGATTCCCGGAGGAAAAATAGAGATGTCTCCTATGTTACCCTTACCACCTTTAGATTCTCATGAACCACATATCATAGAAGAAATTACAAAAATAGAAGAATTCAAAAATAGTGGAAAATTATAGGAAATTACAGATCTAATGGAAACCACACCCTCACCATTAGCACCACCAATACCCTCACTTAATACAATACCTTCATCACCTAGACCACACAGAGGACAAATTTTCTCACAAATATATGAAATTGTAATAGGACAACTTTCGAGACAGCTTTACTCTACTTACAAAGAAACTAGTTAAGATATGACACCTTTAGGAAGAAGATTACCTTTAGAAATACAGACAGAAGACTTAATAGATCATGGAATAATACTAAATATACCAGCACATGATGTACAAAGATGGCCGTAAATTATTGGATATTGGGGACGGCTAGTAACAAGAGAATGGGAAATTAGCAATATATCAAGAGAAGCCACTGCTATGTACAATTACTTAGAAAGTTTTTAGGAGAAAGCATAAGAGCAATGTGGGAAGAATATAAAAGAAGATGGCCACAAGATTTTGTTGCAAACATAGAATTAGGAGCCAACCCTTATAATTTTACATATAAAGTTACATACTTACTATTTTCTACTCACCTAATATAGACCATACCCAAAGAGACCAAATGGATGCTATGAGATTTTTAAAACAATTACAGATTAGGAACTGGAATGACATAAAGCCTTACTTAAATGATTTCTTTTATTACTATAATCTAGCATGATGT
The DNA here is from genome assembly GCA_024138025.1 of Combretum micranthum. NCBI lineage: Eukaryota > Viridiplantae > Streptophyta > Magnoliopsida > Myrtales > Combretaceae > Combretum > Combretum micranthum. Next base: position 43,485 of record JAMXBD010003351.1, on the reverse strand, counting down.
TACTATGAGCCAACTTTTGCTAATAAAGCATTTATAAAATTACCAGGAGCTTTAGGATAGGAGATGTATAAAACCTTTAAAGAAAATATAGAACCCAAGCTAGTTAATACTCCTATATTAAATAATTTATGAACTAGGATACATTATATAGTTAGATTTTTGGTTGAAAAATGCACAAATATACAAATTACAAGACAACTTAAAGGAGAATATAGTTACTGCGAACATATTTACACACTATAGATATATGGAGGAAGAAATTATGGACAAAAAAAAAAAAAAAACAAAACCAAGGAGAATTAACAGATACAGAAGAAACAGAGAAGATAGGGAAACTTACAGATCTAGGAAACCCAAACAAAATTATAAACTCAGAAAAAGATATTACAAAAGATAGAATGATGCTAGAATGTCATGTTTAGATGAGGATAGACATGTTAGAAAATACGACAAAAGGAGGACTTACAAAAATAAATTGATTTGTTGTGTATGTGGAGAAGAAGGACATTTGTCTAGAGACTGTTCTAAAAGACATAATCTTCATAACAAAAGAGTCGTGGTTGTAAATTGTTTAGAAGAAGATTTACTAGCCATAGATGACCAAATAATTTTTTTATCTTTCAATTCATTGATTTTACATAGTAACTCCACTTTATCATAATCCATCATGCTTAATTCTTGTATCTCGTGAATGAATCCATCTACCTTCTCACTACTTTCAGTCTTTTCTTTGCCTTTATCTTTATTGCCACTCTACCAGGTGGACGGATGGCTGTCTCACTTTCCTCATTGTTTGTTGATACATCTTTGTTTGGTGATGAGTTGGTATATACTCCAAAACCATTGACCTTGGAACATTAACTTATATTTTTTCCGGCATTTCCGAATTCATATCTCCATTTAGATTCATTATGCAATATAACCCAACAATGCTCAACGATCTATAATTTACTTTTATTTTGTCTAAATAAATCATGAACATCTTTTATATAACCATGCTCATTTTTTTTCACTTTGCCCACGCCATTTTATTTTATTGTAATAAGCTCCAAATTTCATGACATCTTTTGAGATTTTTTTTACTAGCGAGCTTTATCTTGTTGTCATGTACGTTTAAATGGATTTTTCTCCTTCTTATATGATTATCTTTTCTCAAACTTTTCATGGACTTATTGCCAAAATGTTTATAATGGTTTATTATTTCCAACAATCGAATCTTTACTAACCCTCATCCATGCATAAATTAAAAGCTTATCATCAATTTACTCTTTTTTTTTCTACGAGCTTGATCATCCCCATTTTCATTATCATCCTCATCTTCTAAATTTTTTGTCTAGAATATTGTAGGTATTGTGAGCTTGTACTAATTGGTATTGATGACGATTGATCTAAATTCAGTTGCGGTGGAAAATTTCCAATTGGAATAGTTTTCAAGTGAAAACTGAGGAATATATTAAATATATGGTGTTGTCATGTTTTTTGGATTATGACTAAAGTTTGTGAGTTTTGACTCATAATTGGAAAATTTGAAGAACATTACAAATTAGGAAGACATTACAAAATTGCACCAATTCGAAAGTATGATTGGGCTTTAGAAATGGGTAGCATTTAAAAATTTTGTAAGTTTGGTGAATCATCAATATGTGGTAAATTTTGAGAATTATTTAGGTCCACGTATAAGCAAAATTTGTGAATGAAGAGATTTTTTGAATGGTAAGAAATTGTTGTGAATTTTAAGAGTAAAAAACTTAAAATTTTTTATATATTTATAGATGAATAAATAAAAAAAAATTTCTATCTTTGTAATAACCAGAATAGCCAAAATTTATTTCAATCAGAACGACCATAATTATTTACCTATGTCATGACTCATGATTTGTGCTGATTGCGATATTTCTTTACTAAAAAAAAAAAGAAAGAAAGAAAAATAAAGGGCTTAGAACATTTGGAGACGGGCATTTTAAAAAAAGAAAAATGGCATCAGAAGGGTAGATTATTGGGTCACATGGACATGGACCCACTGCCAGAACAAGACAAAAATGACTTGTACTGTTGAACCAGAACCAGGTGTTAAGTCTTTAGTGTGTGTCGTACAAAGTGATACCTAAAGCACAACGTACTGTCCCTACATGCTTACAGCCATGGATCTCATACTTAATATTTGAAGTTCACAGAATTTTAAAAGTAATTATATATATTTAAAAAAATATATTAGTATATAATTTTTTTTAACTTTTACTATTTGAAACTTGAATTTTGTTTAACTTTGCATTTAACTATCCCAATTTTAATTAATTTTATGATTAACTATCTAATTCAGATACTATAAATTACCATAAATAATTTATAGAGAATAAAATTGATATTTTAGATAATTAATTATAAAAATTGAAATACTAACTATGATATTTATCATGCTTATAAGAGGAGAACTTTAGTAAGTATGATGGAGTCGAAAGAGAGATGATGAAAATTGGGCTTTTACTAATTTTTATACTCTATTTGTCTAGTTGATAGACAGTACAAAGTTGCTCTAGCCCGAAGGAGACAAAACATAAAAATTAATATCTAATATCTGATGTAACTCTACTGAACAGTTTTACTAAGAAATTTCAGAGAAATCACGAACATGGAGGGACGAGTCAACTGGATCATGTATTGTTTATATCATATGAAAACAAGTATGAGAAAAAAGGAATCTAGCTGATCAATTTTTCAACAAAAATTAAAAGGAAAAAGAAAAAGGGAAAACCAGGACATATCAATCACTTAGAGGTAAAGAAGATTGAGAGTTTGAGACGAACGCTTGCCACTATATCTATATATGACACTTATGCATCAAGATATATTTTCTCGTGAAAAATAAATAAAAAAAGAAAAAATGAATTTAAATGAAAAATAATGTCTTATTTTAGAATTAAATAAAAATAAAAATAAAAACCAAAACATCATAGGTAGGTGTCAATATTACATGTATTTATTAGGAGTTATCTAGAACTCAAGAACATTCATATATATTCTTACCTTAAACATTTTGAGTTACTTTTAGAAGTTTTCTTAAGCATCTTAAGAAATAATGTATATGAATCATAAACATAAACACTTTTAAAGTACAACATAAAAACAAAAAAATAAAATAAATTATACAAAAAAAATGAAGATGGGCCAAACAAAACTTCATAGTTTAATAAGTGCTGGTAGTAAACACAAACTACATTCTATGAGAGTCAAAGTCGGATCCCTGCTGAAACATTCGCTTTGCTAACCATTTTCCACATGTTAATCTTGTGCAGTCGTGCTATTATTTTGTAAATGAGATAAAGAATAGCATTAGAGACTTATTTTTCTTTGGTCAAAGTAGGTGATGATCTAATGCAATAAAAACAAAGTAAATTTATTGATATGTGATGTGACTTATGGATCTAATTAATCAAATTTATATTTCACAAATCAATTAAAGAAGATAGCTAGTTATGATCTCAAAATTGGTAAAGAGATCAAACAATTTAGGGCATGCAGTATTATGAGAACACACACATACATATATATATCAAATTTATTAACATTTGCTATTTTTTTTAATGGACTGGTTTAGTTGGTTATTTAATAATTTAGATTCTTACCAATTTAATCGCACTTGATATATTAATTGTTATATTTAATTTTACAATTAGATAAATGATGGATTATTGATTTTGAATCATCTGATACCCAAAGCAAGTTTTCATATACATTTCTCATACCTAAAGTAAGTTTGTAGAAAATAATATATCGAAAAACTTACTTCATATACCAAATTGTTCAAAAACAAATTTCAAGTACTTGATTGAACTTTTTGCGAAAGTTCAGGTACTGTTTTTTACATTAGCCTCTCATTTCGCCTCCTTTTAATTATAAGAAAAGTCATGAATAATTTCTTATCGAAAACAATATCTCATAGCATTTTTTATTTACTACATTATATTGATTTAAATTATTATGAATTTTTTAAATCTTGGTTTTTCTATCACTAGTTATCCACATGATACTATTATCATCAAATGTATAACTACGAGAAGCATCATTCTATTGAATAACGAGTACTTTTATTTGTACATGCAGTAGTTATTTGTTACAATATTGTGTTGTGGTTTTTGCTTCTTCTTTATTTTCTTCCAATATGAAACAACGACAACATTGAATTTGCAAAGTTAAATTGGGTGAGTTATGACTCTTTGTAAAAGCTCTTAGATTGGATGGGAAAAAAGAAAAGCTTCTAATAAAATCTCTGTGAACTCCTTGCAACTATCTCAAAAAGTGATATGTTATATCTTTTGGTTACCAGGTTATGGAAGGAAGAAAAATAATCCTCAAAGTTGTTAATGACGAGCCACTTGATTGATGTTAAAAGAGGATTAATCATGTAGTACACTCATGATAATACAAATTTTGGTGCAAATTTTTTTTCCCTATGTAGGTGAAACGACCTAGCCCATAGGATGCTTAAGGGTATGGTTGTTTTGTCGCACACAATGTCTCCAAGTGATCTGTGCAAGGCTTTTGTTATTTAGGTGGGTTTCTAGTAAGGTTTTAATTTGGGAAATCATTATAAAAATTTTGGTAAAGTACCGTAGTTTACTCATGGTTTGGGATTATTAAAAAAAACCATAAATTCACTTTGTTTAGAAAATGAATATCATAAATAATTATTTATGAATATTGCCCATCGGGCCACGAGAAATTTTAGCTTAAAGATAAAATCTTCGGACTTAAAATCTATATTAAATTGAATGAAAATATTTGTTATTTAATTGATTACGATCATTCAAGTTTATAAATCATGATTACAATAAAAACTCTTTCGGAAAACAATAGGCTCCATGTCTCATACTTCACCATTAATAGGTCATCCCGTATGTTTCTCATTCCATTGAATCACCAATAGAACTTGAAAAGTTAATAAAATGAGTTGTGAAGCTCAGTACATAGTAATACAAGTATACACTGCATGTCACACGCTCCTAATTTAATGCATCGACAACGGTTTAGAATATTTAATTTAAAGTCCACAAATAAGGTGTCCTAACATCGAAGAAATACCAACACGCACAAGAGTATTCATGACTCCCGCCAAACAAAAAGGGTAGGGTTCCCTCAGCAGATCACTCATCGAAGAGGGGGTTCGATAAATCCCCAATACTTAACTGAAAGAAAATAAGGAAAATAGTCTCGTCCAGGTCATCTCCTCATAGGTTGCCACTAACGATCACAGTCCATTAAAACTCTTTATACAAGGTCCCATAATGCCGTAAAACTTATTACAACTTCGTACATGCTCCTAGTCAGCCATCCAATCTAAAAAAATTTCCATCAACTTCCCACAGAGCCCAACCACCACCATGGGGACCTAAGCGCCTAAACTACCGCATCATCCCGAAGTTACAATCAGACTCGCATCCTAGTTCAGGGGTGCTACTCCTAGAGTAAGTAGCTAAGCAACAACCAACACTCAATTGCGTCGAGTTTAAATTCTTAATCTGGTTATTAAAACTATCCTAACAAGCAACATGCAATTACTGCATACCTATTGGTCAACCCGAGCTTGTTATCCGTTTCTAAGTTAGAAGTCCAATAATTGTTCATAATTGAAATTAAAATCAGTCTATGATTAACTATCTTTAATCCCTTATATTGTTTAGTATATCTAAGTTGTATTAACCTAGTCATTATGCCCTAAGCATCTTAGAAGGTTTATTAACTCTAAGGAAGAAATTGGATCAAGTTGTGTTTCAATTGAAGAACGATTTAATGAAAATAGGGGAAGCACGGCTGATGTACAACAAAAAAGAACAAACGTGCTTCTTCTTTGTTCAAGCGCTCCAGAGGAAACACGGCACTGTGTTCTCCTGGTGTTCTTTAGCACCTCAAAGCGATTTTAGAGATAAAAGAAGCAACGGGGAAACACAACATCATGATCCCTTCGTGTTTTTTTGCGTTTCCTACGCTTTTGGATAAACACAGTGTCACTATTAAACCTCACCGATGTTAATCACATAGCGATGTTTAACGACTAAAATATGTGTGAACAATCGAATTTGAAAAAATGGAGAGAACAGGATTAACAAAGTTTAAAAAAACAAAACAAAATGTTCAATGGCTTCTAGTTACGTATTAAACTTGCCTATTATATTATTATTGGTCACGTTTTAATATGACTTAATGGCGCATCTAATTTTTCTAGCGATGCTTAGATTTTAAACGTCACCAAATTAATCTGCAACAAACCTTTCGCGACATTTATTAGCCACTTTTGTTAAACGTGGCAAAATGTATTTGGCGACATTAATTCTATATGTAGCGTTTATTAAACGTAACTTGAGACTATTTTTTGTAGTGACGGAGAAACACGATGGAAAACACGGCCTCGTGTTCCCCCATCGTGCTTTTCTAGGTTTCACTTTTCCTTTGCGTTTTTGGAAAGGGAGAAGCACGATGGGAAACATGGCATCATGTTCTCATCGTGTTCTTCTAAGATTTGGGTATTTTCATGATTAAACCTATTATTTCTATCTAAACATACTTTTAGGTCAAACTTTGGTAATCTTAAAAATATTAGATGATCGTGTTTATGCCTAGTTTCAACTACATTCATTCTTGGCATGCTAAAACATGGTTAATCCAAGTTCAAAGCCTAAATAATCTAGTTTTGATTACAACATCCATTTTTACCATAGTTTCCCTACAAGATTTTATTATTTTACTCTACTAACATCAACTTACAACAAAATTTCAACCCCAAAACACTTTTTATTGCTACCATAGCAGACTTAACTTCAAAACCACTATAACCTCATGAAAATAAGTTAGTTTTGATGTCTTACCTCATTCCAAAAAATAGTTCAAGACTTTAAAATCACTCTAAAGCTTGATTTCTTGACACCTCAAATATGTATTAACTCACCTCAGTTAGTTTTCATGCTTTAAATACCAAAATACTCACTTTATAATGTGTTAAGATCTCATGCTTATCTTGACACGAATTTTGGTGTGATGGTGGGTCTTCTTCTTCTTCTTCTAGCACTACTTTATCCTCTCTATTTTCCTCATGTCAAGACACCATATTAGCTAATTAGTGTTGTACTTTTGTTAATTCCATTTATTTAGCACTAAGAAGGAGCTAAGGTTTAGAGAACTTTACCTTGGAGTTTTGAGAGCTTTCAAAAGAGGAGTAAAATGAAGTATTTATATAGGAGAAGAAAAGTGCAGAATTAGGGTTTTAGACAAGAGAAAAAGGATCCCCTTTTAAGGTTTTACCACATGGCATGATCTTATGCATCTAAATCTTATGTGTATAAGAACCTTAGCTCGTTTTAAACAGTTTAGGGTTTTTAATTCACCCTTTGGCTAATAATGATTTAAATATATCGACTAAGTCCAATTTATTTACAAGTTTTGAATTTTTTAATTTGCATAAGTTCCCAGTTTAGGGTAAAATTATAATTTTGCAAAATAAGATCATTTAACTGCATTATTTTGATTTTCTTGTGATCATTTCTTTTAAGAAACTATTATTGATTTCTAATTCACTTTATTTCGATATTTGAATTGTTTTCGAATTTTATGAATCTAGGTTTTCGGTTTGAGGCTAATTTGGAAATTTTGAAAAAATTATGTTGTTTAAACCTGTGCGTGACACGAATTAGATTTCATTGACTTTATCTGATTTTGTTTTCTTATGATTGGTGCTTAGATCATGTTAGTAGGTATATTATGTGATATTTTAAAAAAAAAAATTGATGTAGTATTTTTAAAGAAATTAATGTAATTGGTATTTTTAAATCAACTTAAATATCGTCGCTATTAAACCTATTCAACAATTATTGTTTCTTATTGAATAGCAATGTTTATAGTTCTATCTTTTAATGGAATTCAACTAGATATTATAACTACGGATGTAATCAAGTGGGGTATCAAATCGATTATATGAACTTAGAACCTAACCTGTTATCCTATAAGGATTACCAAATTTGATTCTATAACCTTATATGATTTTCATATAAATCCAAACTCACCTATAAAATTTGCTTTAGAGCATGGAACCTGTTCGATCCATCGGTTATGTTGCTTTCTTTCCTAACCATTTCAAATATAAATAATAAATTCAAGTTAAGATGATGCTTTTGAGACATGTTTCCTATTTAATCAAAATTGAAAAGATGCATATGGGATTGGTAGAATATACGACAAACACATTCATGATTCATTTGTTGATATTGATAAGCATACCGCATAAAAAAATTCAACATTTAAAATTTATAAATATATCACCTGCTATATTGAAATTTGTCACCATGTTTCAGGATAGGCTAGTATAGGAATGTCTTTAATTTTTTTTTATTTAAATTATGAAATATTCTAGGTTGAGTATCCTATAAAATCTAAACTCAATGCTAAAATGATATAGAATTTTTATTACATATCTAAACTCGACCTCAATACCTTATAAAGTTCGATCTTATCGAGGTTTTAGCGAATCAAATAGGTTGGGAACCCTATAATAGCCTGCTCGGTTGCATCCTTACGTATAAACAACTATTATTTTTCTTTACATGCATGGAACAAATATTGAACATCTTCCTATTTTTATTTCAATTCATTGAGATTGCATTTATGATTAAATTACTTATTGTTTGCTTTTAATTAGTTATTTGGATTAGTTTGAGTATGAATACCTCTCTCTCTCTCTCTTATATATATATATATATATGTTTGTATTATTTTATCAAATATAACATGCCATTATCCTTATTTAAATAAAGGTGATTATCTTACAAATCATTTTTGTATACTTTTCATTTTCTAACCACTTCATATAAACTTTTTTCTATAAGTTGTAACCGAAAAACTTAATAAGTATGTTTATTTATATTAGAAACAAATTAATTTGTCCTATATTACATTTTTAGGTATATGGGAAAATCAAAGATGGAGCAAGTCTAGGGCGGCAAACAACCCGAGCTATTTGCGAGCTACTCGAGCTCGGTTCGTTTAGCTAAACAAGTCGACCTCGAGCTCCATTTCAGGCTCGTTTAGCTAAACGAGCCGAGCCTGAGCTTTCCTCAAGCTCGCGAGCCGGCTCGCGAACAGGCTCACTATGGGCTCGAGAACAAAGCTCGTAAACAGGCTTGTTAAGAGCTCGAGAGCCAAGCTCGTGAACGGGTTCGTTTTAATATATATATATATATTATTGATATTATATTATTAATATATATTAATGTAATATTATGTATAATTATTTATATTAATTTAATATATAAAATATAATTAAAAATAATTATATAAGCTAAACAAACCGAGCTCAAGCTCGTTTAACGAAACGAGCCTAAGCTCGAGCTCGGCTCGTTTAGGCTCGTTTAGTTGAAAAAGCTTAACGGCTCGGGCCTGAGCCTATATATTCTAGCTCATTAAAAGCCTAACTCGGCTCGAGCCCGTTAAAAAATAAACGAGCCAAGCCCGAGCTTCCAAAAGCCCGGCTCGGCCCGGTTTGTTTGCAGCCCTAAGCAAGTCATCTATGATTAGTTTTATTGTTCATGATGTATTAACAAATCGTAATAATTATGTTGTTTTATGTTGTTGATATTTTTCAACTGTTATTATATTGAAATTTTAGTCATATATTTCTATTTGTTACTATTATATGTCATTTATCTATTGGCTTGAGGTTGATAAGCGAGGCTAAGCTATGTCTTGTGTCCAAATCCTTTCATAACCTTATCCAAAACCTGTTAATTTGGGTCTCGATCAGGTAAAAGTCCTTGCAAGTACCTTTTATAGTCGTATTATTCCTTAAATGTAGAACTTGGCTAGCTTGCTTATTAGGGTGTGTGATGTGGAGTGGCAAAGAGGGTATTGACTTGATTAATCGATCTATGGTCACCCATACTGTGTCGAAATCTTTTGAAGTCCTTGAGGTAATCTTTCTTGAAATCCATCAATGCCTGATCCCATTCCCATTTAGGGATAGGTAAGAGCCTTGGTATTCCACTTAACCTTTGGTATTTTATTTTCACCCGTATACATGTCGTACGTTCCATGGCACACTTCGCCATGTTTTCTCCTTGTACTGTCCCACCTATAGTGACCTCACTCATACTTTCATTCCTAGACTCCTTAATCCTTCGTTACATACAATTGTCCTTTACTTCCGACCATATCCTCCTTATCCATTACAGGGTTAGAGTACTTTACTTCTTTGAAATTCTTTCTTAAGCTTTTGCATTACTCTATCATATCTTGAGCTTCTTGATTTTCTTAACCAAGCTTAGTTCCAGCATAAATTTTGATATCTCTAATTCCATACCTTGCGTAGTGAATTTAAATCCTCAATTCTTCTAATTCCCTTGTTGGTTCTTTTTGGCTTATGACTTATACTGTCACTTTCCTCTAAATTTTACTATACAATATTTAATTTCACGATCATCCTTTCTGATCGACTCCAACCATCGTCCTTGTTTCACATTTAGTTCCCTTCTGTGTAAACAGATATCTAGAGATTTTATGGTCTGTTACATATATCTCACCTTTTTGTCCATATAAATAGTGCCTCTAAAGTTCCAAAGAAGAGACAATTGCGTCTAGTTCTTACTCATACGAAGGGTAATCCTACTCATGGGGTCTTAATTATCAGAACTGCAAGTAGTGACTTTTTCTTCCTTCATTAATACCTATTCATAACCATTCCTTGGAGTGCCACTAAGCATTATATGAGATTTCTACGGGTCTGGCAAAATTAAGGTCGGTGCTAATGCTTGTTATCATTTTAATTCTTGGAAGCTTTTCCTTTCAATTCTATCCATACACTTTCTCATTCCTTGGCGTTTACCGGATATAGAGCCTAGCTATTGTTCCATAAGAAAATATCTATTTTGCCAACCTGTATCCATTGTGAGCTCATTCTAAAAGATTCTTATTCAGATCATCATCTAGCATGGTCTCCACTCCACAATGGCTGTGATTTCCTCAATTATTCCAAATATCTTTTCCTAACACATCCTATAAAAAAAAAAATATATATATATATATATATATATATCCATTCTAGCCACAAGTCATACTTAGACAATTTAGCAAATGACTTATTTTCTCTTAGAGCTTGTCTGGTTATCCTAAGATGCTCATAATGTTGTTCCTTCCTTTTTGGGCATATCAGAAAGTCATCATCAAAGAATATTACATATTTGCCTAAGGGTGATTTATACTGTTTACTCGTAAGATTCATGTATGCTATTAGAGCATTATCAAATCAGAAGACATCTCCAAAAATTCATAGTGCCCATACTTGGTACAAACAGTTAACCTTGGTACATTCTCGGGTTTTATCCTCGATGGGTGATAGTTCAAGGCATAAATCAAGGCGTGGAAACATGCAGACTCCTTGTAGTTAATCAAAATAGATCATTGGTTTCTAAGAAAAGAAAAGGTATCTATTCCTGATTGTAACTCATTGAGCTTACTAGAATCTTGGTGCACAGCCCCAAAGGGGTTCATACTTCATCTTTATAGGCGAAACAAGTGCACCCTAGGGCGACATACTAAGCCATACGAGCTCTCGATCTTATTGTTCTTGCTGCTAAACTTTCCACTCCTATGGGTTCACAAGCATCATCCAATATAACGCTCTTGATATTGCTCATGCATGAGGGGTTCAATCAATTCTCAAAATCAATCCTTACCTTCTGGGTCAATCTAGGCAATATTCTGGAATAACGTCTGTGTATCTATCTATCATTAGTATATATTTCGCTTTCCGTAATTCTCTCTTATCCAACGTATCCTCAATGGGCATTATGTCTTCATCCTTCATCCTTATTGCACAAGAAATTTAACTTATTTCCTTTGGGGTATTGTGATTCCTCTTGACAACTTCACCATTCTCTATATTGCTCATAAAAGCTTACTATTTTCTCTCAACATTTCACAATAGCTCAAATCGTGATGAACCAGCTCATACTAGGAATGATTTCATGCTTACTTTCTTCTAACACTATCAGCTCTCATGAGTCGATACAATACTTTCATTTCTTTATAATCTATAGTAATACTTTCATCTCTTGCCTTTGAATTTTGCACATGGTATATTAAATGCACTTGATTTCTCTTGCTCCTATGATTATCCATTCCTTTTGCTAAAATCTTCAAATTTTCACTTTTATTCCGAGTTTCTTCCAACTTAATTATCCGATCTCCTTCTAGAACTCCAAGTAATTCCTGTCTTTCCATTTCTTTGCTATCTCTGAAAGGTTCACATGTATATACTGTAGAAGGTGGGTGAACTTATTTTCACATTACTTATCCACTCTACATTATGAGGAGAAAAAAATCTGCACCATGTATTACCTTCTAGTTAAAAAAAATAGTCTTTCAGAACTTTTTAACAAAACTTCTCAAGTATCTAAGAGCATAGATTTCTTCTTCCTACTTTCCATCCTATTCTAACATCGTATCCATGTACATAGGTCCTAGAATCCACTAAAGATGTGGTAGAACTCCTTAAGCCTTAAATCCAATATGAGCCAACTAATTCTCTTCTTTGTTTTCATTAAAGGTTCTGTCAATACACGGGTCACTCCTTTTTAAAGTCTAGTATTGAGCTTTGCTAGGTTCTTTTAGTCATATGGCGGTAGTGGTAATGTAAAGTCTCATACACTTTAGACTTTATTTTAGGTTTTGTTTTTGGTTTGAATTTTTGGCAAGTGCTCAGAAGGTTAGCTAGCTAGTTATCTGTTCGTACTTATAAAGCCTACTTGCTGGTTTTAGGTGCTATTCTCAATCACACTAGGGTAATGCAGGTTTATTGCTTTCTTATACCGGGAAAGTTCTTTGCTCGTGGTTCCAATTTCTTCGAATTTACCCACTCGTACATTGCTATTTAGATGTTGAAGTTTCTCTATTACATTAACCCGTAACACTAAATCGTAATTTGTGGAAATTAAGCAATAAATCAAAATTTCAATAAGCCCTAATAATTTGAAATCATGAAATCCAATTCAAGAAAATTCGGAAATGTAAAGATGTAGAATAGAAATCATAACTCAATTCAGGAAATAAAGTAAAAGAGATCAAATATGATGATTCAATGAGTGCAATGATATGCATGCATTTTGTTCTTAATTATGACTTCTAAGGAGCATACTAGATATAACGTTCCTTATTAGATGTATGCTTGATCACATCGTTGGTTTTTTTTTTTTTTTTTTTTAAAAAAGAGGCTTTTCCCATAATGAAGTTCGTGTTAAATTTCATTAGATCATATCAAGGTCATACAATCGGCCGAGCCTTTTACATTAAACCTACAAAACATGAAAACCCATGCTACTCGACTAATTTAAACCTATCCGAATTACATTTTCTTGCTATGCTGAGAAAGAAGGTATGACACAAGGAACTAAACACATAACACACTAGAACTTCCTAAAGACATCACTAAGGCAATTTGACTTTCTCATTGCCTATTACAAAATTTCTTATTAGACTGTTGCGGGTCATGCTTGTCATAACTACTTCTTTCACTCTTGGGAGTCTCCTGGGGTAGGGGTCGGAGGTTGATCTCTACTAGAAGAACTACCGTCATCCCTCCTAACAAACAAACTCAGATATTCTCTCATTGTCATTCTCTTCTTCTTAGGTGGCCAAGTTCACTCCTCCTGTTCAAGTTCTTTCTTTTCTTCCTCTTCCTTTTCTTCTTCTTCTTCTTCTTCTTCTTCTTCTTCCACCTCTTCAATCCTATCCTGCATTTCTCTATCCTGCTCTCCAGTTTCTTCTAAATTTCTCTCATCATTCTCTTGAATTTCCCTCATCATAACATCCTCCGAAAGTTCATTCCCTATAGGATTAACAAGCGCCTCATTTATCAATCTCGGGCCTTCTCTAACTACATATACGTCATTCCATAGACTAGGATCATAATCAGGTTCTATCCTGTGGCTATCCAAATTTCCAAGTCTTGACCAAAGTCCGGAGTAAGTAGGTTTGGTTCACTAATTGGCTCTTTCTCAATTTTAGCTGGTTGAGGTGTTCTATTTCCCTCAACTTCTACCCAATCCGGGTCTTTTTTAGGGTCTTCTTCCTCTTCACTTTCTTCATCATCCTGATTTTCTGCTACTAGGACAACTCCAAATTGTATGCCTACTTCACTAGGAGGCGGCGCCTGAATTTCTGGGGTTACCAGAAAATGTCTAGATATATACCTCTCCAATAGAAATGGTTATTTGCATCAGCTTCCAGCCATTCTCTATGAGTCATCAGATCATCATGAGCATATACATATAAAGGTTCGATGTTCCTCCACACTCTAAAGTCAGGGTAGGGTGGGTTATCTTCCCTTTTAAAATAAAATGTGGCCTCCCTCAACATTGGCTCATTACCATAATCAACCATCATCCTTTCCACAACATAAATTGTCTCTAGCATAGACCATCTCCTTCTCCTGATCGGATCATATCTAATCTGGTCAACCACTCTCCCATCGAGTGTATCTAAGACCTCTTGTAAATCATATATACCTTCTGAGAGTCTTAGGTCTCTCAACCAAAGCAAAATCCTCACAACGAGTCCTTAGCCTTAATCTGTAGTCAACAAAGGTCTCATCCGTCCCTTTTAGAAATGTTCTGGCCCGTTCCCGAGTTTTACCTAGGGATACCTATACCAAAAGAGAGATTTCTAGTTAGATTCGACTTTCAATTTCATACTTAACCTAAGATTCATTTATTCTTATAGCTTAACTAATAAATTATATTGCCATGCTTTACATTTTTGCTGCTCTGATACCAACTTAAACTATCATGCCCCAACGGGTACCCTAAACGCAATAGTCCATCGTATGCTAATCAAGACTTAAGAATCATTACCACAGTCATTCAGAAGTCTTGTGTTAGTATGCAAGGCGTCCCCTCACGACAATAGAATACAAAATCAATTGTAGATAGATAGTTTAATTTGATACGATAAGCATAAAAATATAAACCACAGATATCTTTGATCAATTACAAAGCATTAAGGGGCATTCCTAGCTACACATAAGTCTAAGTATTATCTTTTTTTGTAACAATTAGTTCTTCTAGGTTCACTACTAAGAACTATATAAACAATGGTGAACTTCTAAGGAGATAACTCTTGGTCTCTCATTACCTGATTTGGCCAGGTCCGAGGATGCAGCCATAAGTACGGAAACTGCATTAGAAAGAAACTGTGGGGGTATAAGCTACACTAGCTTAGGGAGTTCTACTTCCAAAATTAAATGCTCAACACCAATATATAACAAGCAAGTTATTAACACCCAAATGAAATGCACAAGCACATGAGCATACATTACATAAGACCTATCCGAAAGTCTTATGTTGAATGGATTTATGCCCTCCATTCAAGGTTAGGTGTTTCAGGCCCAAACGCAACATTTAAATTTCTCACTTTTTATTGTGGTTGATATAGGTGCCCACCCACACACATTTTTTATTTTTACTGTGGTTGATACATGTGCTCATCCACACACATTTTTAATTTTTACTGTGGTTGATACAGGTATCCACCCACATACAATTTCAATTCCGGCCCATACGCCAACATTCGAGTTTACAAGCCACTCGTTGCCCAGCTATTATGCCATCTTCCTATAAAGGTATAATAACCTATGGAATGTGACTCCACATATGGTATGCATGTCAAGTTGATTATAAGATCATGGCATAATAATTTAACAGTTTATGGGTGATCATAGAGATTGCAGACAGATCAATTCTATACTATATCATACAAATAATTACAACAAGCTCATTTCGATATTCTTATGATCAATTCACCCATGTAGAAATCATATACATACAGTCAATTTTATCTTGTCCGAATTCTATTACCACTAATATTACAAGCACAAGCATGTAATATTGAGATAGTAAACTCACTTAGCCATGGTCTCCGGTCTTTAATGGTAGCGATCCAGAAATAAAAATTTTCCCCCAAACCCAAAAATCACCTAAACGAAAGAAATACCCCTATGAGTATTTCATACCATAACTAATTCTAAACTTTTCAATTAAAATCTTCAAATTCGTAATTTCCGTAATAATTGGAAATTTCAACTTAAAACGGCTATAACTTGGTCTTTTTAACTCGGAATTTCGCAAATAAGCTATCAATTTATATCTACTTCGAAAGATCTATCTATTTAAGATGTTATTACTAAATTTCGAAAACGTTTAGATTTCTGAATATTCGGATCAGATCTGATCAGTAACTAAAAGTTGAGATTCGAAATTGTTGTATGAAATTTGCATTATTTCTATCAAGTGAATCATATGTACATGCAATATCTACATGTTATTATCATGAATGATATGATATGAGCTATTTGTGTGTATTTCGTTAATGATTTTTGGTTGGAAAGAATTCTTAGGAAAACTTTTACTTTGAAATAATGTTATGAATGCTTGTTTGAGAAAACTAGCTTTATTTGTTTAAAAAGCATACATATTGTTACTATGATAAAGCCTTGGTGACCTATATATCCCACGCCTTCATTATATCAACAAATTTCTTCATTTGAAGGTTGAAAAATAGATGTTTAAGTGTGGGTTTTGCCTTTGGACGAATTTTCCACAATTTTTGAAAATGTGATTACTGTTTGATCTTAGTTGGAAAACCTTTCCTTTGTTTTGAGTTTCTACTTTGATAAAATATATTTATTCTTATAAAAATCAAGTCTTTATTATATCTATTCCCTAAGACTTTTATTTTTCCATTAAAATACTCATTTTGATATTTGGAAATAAGTGTTTAAATAGGGATTATTTTTAGATCCGAATTTTGGGAAATCATTTTTTAGATTTTTTTTTTTGTGAAAAACTCATTTAATCTTTCTAAACCAAGTCCTAATCAAACCTACTCCCTAAGGCTTTCATTTCTTTAATAAAACTCTTGTTTTAGGATGGAAAAATAAGTGTTTTCTTGGCCTTTTATCCTAGTTACGAATTTCAACATTTTTGTTGGAGCTAAATCATAGATCTAACTCGACTTTTGAAATCATTTTCTTGTTTTGAAAATTTCTCTTAGTAAAACCATGATTATCTTATAAAAATCACTACTTTATGATATCTATTACGTAAGCCTTCATTTTACATGTGAAACTTTCATTTTGAAGTTAGAAAATATTTTTTAAATGAGTCTTTCTCAAAATCCGAATTTTAAAAATAGCTTTATGATAGAAACAAAATGGATCTTGAGTTTTGATCAACTCATTCCTTAAGAAAAATCACATAGCAAGTCTTTCATGCATGAAAACAAGTACATCATTTTAACTACTCTAAACAAGTAGATCTACTATACTACTCATGATATGAATGTAAATGGATAATGAAAAATATGTAGATGAGAATAGAAATGAAAATATAAGCTCAAAGTTTCCATAAAAATAATAGATAGCAAATGATATAGCAAAATACTAGGATCTCAACTCTAATAACAAGATCCACACATTATGATGACAAGTATATCATGTTTTAGTATTTTCCACATCCCTAACATAAAGCTCATGGAGATTTTGGTGGATCCACACATATATAAACTTATCATTACATGTTTCTATATTGGTAGGGTTAAGATCTATTACTATTATTGTTTTGGAGAAGGAAACTTGAAGTAAAAAAAATTGCATGTGTGTGTGGGGGCAAGGGAGGCTCACGGCACGAATGGGGAGGAGAGGGAGGGAAAAAGAAACTTCCAAAGTTGGTTTTGTGAGAAAAAGGAGAGAAAGTGAAAAGTGAAAAAGAGATTATATAGGAAAATGAATTAGAGTTTTGTGTGATTATTTAATAAAAGAAAAATAAAAAAAAAATGTGGGGGGGGGGGGGGGGGGGGGGGGGGGGGGGGGTGGGGGGGGGTGGGGTTGTTGAGTGTGTTTTGATTTGTTTTGTGTAATAATTTTCAAACTTAATGAGTAGTTTGTGTACAAAGTATATTGGAAAAGTAAATTTATAAGAAAATGATGTAAAGTTGTAAGAATAGGTTGTAAGGATGTAAGAATAGGGTATGGGTGGTTGTACTTGATGAATAGTGTATAAGAAAACAAAAGTTGATTAAACACTTAAATTACCGATAGTAATGAAATTACGATAAATAGATTATAACTGTCACTTTTATAATCCAAAAAATTATATAACTGAAATATTTATAAATATTATGAAATTACGAATCTAACGGTACTAATATTATATATTTAATGTCCCAAGCCCCGGGATACGCTTTTCGAGACTTATATCCGATCGGGTTCGAAATAGGTTGAAAAATTGCTAATCGGATATTGCTTAGCATTATAATATTAATACGAGCCAATCTATACTTCCCGCTCATATTTTGACTCCTTGGTTTGAGAACCCGAGATTGCCAGATCCAAATTACTAGGGTTTTATGAGATTTTGTTGACTTAGGGTTTCTGGTTGACTTTCCGATTTAGAGCCTCACTTAAGAGTTAACTCATTTTTATTCCTTCGGGGTTTCTTTCTTGATATTGTCGGACATTAGATTCCTAGGTCCGGTTGGTCCAAAGATATTTCTTTAGGATCTCGGTTTCTGGTTTTAAATCTTTCTCGAAATCGAACTCAGTTTACTTAAGAAAACAAGGGTTTACAGACTACTACGTGGTATGCATGAATCAAGTTATTAAATTCTTAGCATGTAATTAAGATATCTTAAAGGTGATCATACAATTTTCAAACACTTCAACAATATAGTAAAGTATTCATTGCATTATAAGCAATTCAAGACTCGATATGCTTCGTGTGAATCACCAAATTATAAGTCACATGCATTTTCCAATTTTTAGAGCTCTAAAATTACAAGCACAAGCATAAGTATAAAAACTTAAGGAAATAACTCACTCGGCAATGATGCTGAGAAGCTCTAATCATAGTAGTCCTTGGACTTCTCCTTCTCATCACCTAAGCAAAAGAAATACCTAGAATGAGTATTTCGTGGAAGTTCTACTTAAACTATCTAATTCTACTTCATCATTTTTGTCAAAATTCAGGTTATGTGAAATTCCAACTTTAAAAGGGCCACAACTTGCTTATTTTAACTCAGAATTTTGCATATTAGATGTAGTTTTCTACCTACTTGAAAAGATCTGTCTATTTCTAAGATTATTTTTGACATTTGAAGTCTTTTAGGTTCATAAACGGGTCGGTACAGATTAATCACGAAAATTTCAGCCTTGAACTTGTAATTTTCTAAATTCTATTTCATCCAAAAATTTCATAAAAAACACTTAGATATTTACATAGTTGAAAAATACTTTGAATATGTATATATAGATTCATATCATATGCATTATTCTAGTACTGTTGTTCAAACAATGATATTTGTCAAAACAATTTATTCTACATGTTGGAAAATAAAGTTTTCGAAGAAATCAATATTTGAATCACTTCAAATGAGTGTCCTCTTATTATAACTATATTTTCCTAATTTCATAAAATAAGCTTAAAAACTTGATTCCTCAGGCTGTTAGCAAATTTATATTTTCTAAATGGGTTTTTAAACTAGTAATTTGATTTTAACTTGAATTGAAAATTTTTTGTATTCTTAGTGTATATGTTGGTATAACCATCTAAAAAAGTTTATAAGAAAAATTTGCATATCAAAGATTTATTAGCATTAAACTTAACAATAAATTATTTTGAACAAGAATGTAATTGACTATCATCATTAAACTTTGCCTAATATCAAATTATCAAAATTTATAATGAATCTATTAAATTTTGAAAAATGATGTTGTTGAATAATAACCCTAAGCTTTAATGGAAATTTTCTCTTAAGTATTAAGACTTATTTCTATAAGGAGTTTAGTCATATTTTCATAAAAGAAAATAATTCCTTTTTATTTCTTGTGAAAAATTTATTAGGAAAATATCAATAAGATCGTGCATGAATATTGTAATGTAGCTATATGAAAAGATAAGAGTAATCCATATAGAGAAAATAAAGATAAGAAGAATCAAATAAGCATATAAATATAAGAGCAAAAATATGGAAATCCTAGCTTGTATCAAGACTTTTCAGAACTTAGAATAAACAAGTTCCATGAAAAGAAAAGAAAAGCATAAGAGAAAAGAAAAGAAAGAAATTGTGAAAGTCTTAGATTTCTATTTAAGGCTTCTCGAGACTTGTAATTTATCTAATCTCATAAAATATAGAAAATAAGAGAAGAAAGAAAAGAAAATTTCGAGTCTTAGGTCATATACAAGGCTTTCGAGACTTAGATTATAAACAAGTCCCAAAACATCTTTTGACTTGATGAGGATAAGTCTAAGACTAGAAGATGACTAGTTTTATTTATTATGAGCAATAAATAAGAGCAAGAATAGTAAAAACATAATAATAAGAGCACAAACAAAAAGTTAGATTAGTGAGCATTAGGCTCTAAGAATATATATGTACATAGAAGTTAGGTTAGGAGCATAAATAAAACAAGAACATAATAACATTGATACATAAACATGGTGTTGAACAAGATATGACAAATTATTTTCATAATTTCTTCCCTAGCATAAAGCTCATGGGGTTTTAGAAATCAACATAACAAAGCGTTCACGGTATGTTAACATGATTAAAAGAAAAGGTTTAGGACATTTACCTATAGTGGACGGATGGAAGAATAAGTTGGTGAATTCTTTTCTTAGAAAGAAAAGAAGAGAGTTTTTGGGAGAGATTTGTGAAGAGATTTTGAGAGTGTGTTGTTATGTGAATTAGAGGTAAAAATTATCTATATATATATATGATATTTCTAAAAGCCGAAAAATTACAAAACTGATATTTTACGAATCCTTGTTAAATTACGGGTCTAACCATGTTGTCGGATAATTTTCATTGTTTTAAGTGCCAGGACCCAAATTTCAGAAACTAATCTCATTCAGGTCCGAAACGAGCGATTTTTGGACGAATCTTATCTTTTTAGGCTATCTTATATTATTCTGAACTATAATCTACCAATAGCTCATTTATATTGTTCTCAGGTTTCGAGCATGGGATTGCTAAAGTTAAAACTACTAGTATACCTTGATTATTATTGACTTTTGAAATTTCGATTTGATTAGGGTTAGGGTTTGCTCAAATTCTACCTTAAATTTGAGGGGTTTACAATAGTTCTTCTATAATTTTGACAAAACTCCAATCCAAACATGTTCTTTTTCCTACATTCATGTTATTAGTATAGTTGTATCTTCCTATATTTATAATATCCTAAAATCAAGAGTTTTTTTTGGTCTTACCTCTATTAAGATGTAGTTCGAATCGAGTTGCAGCTGTAAGGAGTTTTTAATGCTCCAAAATCACTTCAAGGCTCAATTTCTTGCTACCCTAAACATGTAGAAGCAAAACTAAGTCAATTTCATCATTAATTGCTAAGAAAGTAACAATTAATCATGTCACAACCCTAATAGAGGCCTAGTAAGATTATCTTGAAGTTATCATACCACGTGTGCACCCGCAATATGAGAATTGTCTTGTAAGTTAGGGACTCTTATTATTTATTAATTTCTCCTATACATATGCATATAATACTATTATTAAAATTCAACTATAGAATCGATTTTCCACATTCTACAAGATCACGAGAATGATATCCCCTACCAAATAATAAAATTAGGTTTCAACCTACAAAAAACAAAGTTTCAAATGTTTATACAATTTGCCTAAATCATATTCTGATTCACAGTAACCTATCTTTTTAACTTCAAGAAGTTCAATGGAGGATTACTCTTCACGTATTTCTAGCCAATCCCACAAGCATTATCGTGCACAAAAATTGTTTGGTTGGAGGAGGAGGGGGGAAGGTGTGAACAAAACCAGGCTCAGTGAGTTTGTTCCTCACTACTACATATCACGTAAGTTATCAAGCATTAAATTAACATCCATGCATATCTATCTACACATGTAATGAATGCAAGTAACACATCTATAGGAGTCTAAAGCCATAAACAATGTAGATTTACTATCTACACATTAGTTGTCTCCTATACTTACCTGCATAGGATACACGCCCTACCCAAACGGGCTACATCTTGGTAGCGTCTATCTAGATGAGCCAATGCTTACCCATCATTGGTAAAAAGTAAATATTCCCTAAGTGTTTTACGTTGGTTAATAATTAAAATTATCTCAACATATTATCGCCCAGTATTGGTGATTATAGCAGGTAGACCCTAAATCAGGCAACATCTACTATTGCACAACAATGGTGATTATGATAGGTAGACCCCGAATCAGCCAACATCTACCATTGCTCAACGATGGTGATTATGATAGTAGACCCCAACTCAGGCAACATCTATCATCACCACATGACAAGTGAACCCTGACTTGGGAAACATCCATTATCAAAACATTACTTGAAATTTTCCCAAGTTTATTTTATAAACTATTTTGGTAAAACTCAACAAATTTCAAAAAGACTATGAAGCAACTTGGAATACCCCAAGTCATGTTTCTTTACAGATACATTTTGAAAATACTTTTGATTACAAATCCGGGACATTTCCTATGAGGGTTTCAATCACACGCGATGAGTATAACCATTTAATTAACTTAGTAATTAAAGTCATCCATTTATTTTGGTGATCACACAGATGATAGCACTCATAACAATCAATCATTCAATAGACAAGTAATACTACCAACATAATAACAAGCACTAGCAAAGACAAGCAAATAGCAGATCATTAGAACTATCTCACCATAGCATTATTATTTACTTGATACGACCTTTGGAAATACTTAGGGTTTGAGAACTCATACTCATTATCTCCTATGAAATGAAATAACAATTACTCATCACTATACATACAGCTTTGTAATAAGTCCCATTTGTGCTTAAATGTCCTAAGATGAAGTTTTATCATCCTTATTCCAAATTTCATTATTTAATTATGGGATTTAGAGTTCATGAAAATTAGGTTTCTTTGGTTGAGCTCTAATATTTGGATAAACTCACTTTCCTTAGTAAAAATGCCTTTAATGATTTCAATTATCAGTTTTAATAGTGAAATTTAAATCTAGGCCTATTATACTCATTTTAACTCTATTTTTAGCGTATGAATAAGTGTTGGTAATTTTATTGAACGTAGTTTTCAATTATTTGTTTCGTATATATTTATCTAGGTCATATTAGGGGTCTATAAGGTGTCTTTATGATGTCTATTATTCCTATTCTATATTTTTTATCCTTACTTCAATTTATTGCTTTGTTTTTTGCGTCTATCATTAAGTTATAGTGATTAAGTTCATTTTAAGTGCCTTGGTCAACACTTGGCTGAAATCTATGTTATAATTTATTTTCATTTTGCTTCTCTTGATCATAATCTATGTATCTATATTTTTAATTAACTTGATCATTTTAACCAAGATTTCCATGGCTTATACAAATTTAGCAATGGAAATCGACTTGAAGGTCCTATAATAAGGTCGAGAGCTAGAGGATTGCAAAATCTTGCGTTTAGAGTAATGACAGATTATTTGGAGTAAGATGAAGAAAAATTTATCTCTACATATAGATAACACTTAGAGCATGATTATTTGGATTATAATCTGTTAATATTGAAGGAAGAACAGGAAGAATGGAGTAATGAAAGCAGAGGAAAGAAGCCCTCAACTTATGCCTCGAACATATTAGTAACAACATTAGAGAATTTATGCATTGAAAGTCATCGAGGCCAAAATGGGAGTTATCGCGCCCAAAAAGCCTTTAGTATAGCCATTGACCCTACCCTCAACAGGGTCCATTTGATACCACAGAACTGGTTGAGCCTAATATATCCTTAGTTGAGCCCTCGACCATGCCCTCGATAGTGATTGTCAATAAGTTGTTTGCCCAAATAATTGGTCGAGTGCTAACATATCTTTTGTCGAGCTCTTGACCATGCTCTCAACAGAGCCTGATTAGTACCAGTAAATGACATGCACTACTTAAATTAAGATTTACTCATGGATCATCCGCGATGCTTTTGGAGCATGAATTAGAACAATTCTTAGATAGATTTAAATCTACTTTCCTATTGTATTATTGGATAAATTTAAATCTTTCCTTTATTAGTTACTTTCCTATTTTATCATTGATAAGGATTGATATTTTTGTTACTTTCCGATTCTGTCTTTAGTTATATTTCCTGCTTTACAATTTAGAAATCAGTATAAATAGGAAGTTCTATAGATGTAACATACGACATTGATTTGATAAATGAAATTTCTCTCTTTAAGACAACCCTAATTATTATTAATCCTCTATGATTGTGGCGAATTTTACTCTTATCAATCTTCGGATTGTGGTGAGCTCAAACATTAACGAGTAGTTGTGAGTCATATCAACTTCTTGGTAGTGTTATATCCTTTTTACTTTCTTTGCACATGATTTCTAAGATACGTAAGATTTCTTGTTACATTATCCTTATCTTTTGTGATGTCCTAGTGATTGTTCTCCTAAGCACATCATAATTTTTTGTATCAGAGCATTTTAGGCACATCATTTAGACTTTGTAACTTAATGTTCTATAATGTTAAGATCCATATTTATATTTATGTGAGTAGTTTTTGGGCTTAATCTTTTAATTCTAAACTATTATTAACATACACTTAAATTATATCAAGTTTGTTCTAGAAATCTTAATTATATATGCATGTTACAACATATGTATATATGAGTATGGTCCTTAACTTAACCTATGAATAGTAAATTTGAAACTCATAAAATTTTCTATTTTCTAATTTTAATATAAAATTTGTATTAGTGGGTTTTATTTATGAAAAGTAGTTTAAATAGTCTTTGATGTTAGTTTTATCATCAACTAAGTCTATAATACTCATTTTAACTCGAATTTTACATCTAAATAGGCATTGGAAAGCTTATTTCGAGTATTGTATGATGATTTATTTAATTTTCACATTTCATATCATTTACTTGCTTTGCTCTATGGTTTGATGGTATTATAGGGTATCTTATATTTGCTATTTATTTTCATTGTATTTCTCTTGATTCTATTTCATATTTATATTGCTATTTATGGTCATTCTACTGTTCTTGACTCCCTTCATTTTAGATTTTGCATTCATTAATGCCTACTTTGATAATGTGACTTCTAATATTATTTTACTTTGTTTGTCAATCTAATTTGTCTACATAGATTGAAATTTCCATTCTTTATAGGGTCATATTTTATAATCCAATCATTTATTTAACTTTCCACTATATCTATAAGTTCATGTAGATCTCATTATTTATTTGAATATATTTTATTCTTAGGAATGCTTATATGGCCAATGCTTTAGGGTTTTCACCTTTAAGGTTGATCTAACTAATCTATTCCTCTTTTTCATTTCTATTTATAATCTTTACATGTTTATAGAACTATGTAGATATCAAATGTGTATTAGACTTAAATTTCCCTTTAATGTGCATATAAGGCCGTGGCATGTGAAGTATGATTCCTAGGGTTTAATTTGGTGTATCCAGCCTTTCATTCTCTTTTTCATACATGTATCTATATTGTTTTGTTTTTAGATTACATTGTTATGTAGTGTATATTTTAGCTATAGGGTCGAGTTTACTATAGGTAGTTTTAGGGTTTCTTCTAATTAAATTTCACTTCCTAAATCATGTTATCTACTCATTTTACTAAATATGAACTAAGTTTTATTATGGAATGTAGCGCCCTAAAAATTTAATTCGATTAATTAAATAACTTAAGATGCTACCGCCACGTATAATACTCTAAAGTACTACACGCTAAGGCTTTCTTTAAAAGATTTTGTTTATGTTGGACATTACTACTCGATTTTCAGAATTGTGAAATCATTCAATTAGATTCTGGCGAAAACTAGATTTAGCAATGGAAAAAAAAATTATTAAAATCATTTATAAAACTCTACTCCCTACAAAGCAGACCAATTTTCTATGAAACAAAACTTTAGAAAAACACTTTTTAATCTACTCTTAAGGGTAGATTATCATTTACAAAACATATAGGCATTAACAAGCCCCATTAAAAGAATTACAATTTGTAAATAAATCTAGTTCTCACTAAATAAATAAAAAAGAAATAAAATAACTAAACAACATCCACGCTCCTACTCACTTCACTCATCTATAAATTCTCTGTGAATCATCATAAGCGCCCAAAACCCGAGTCAAGCATCATCAACATCATCCATCATCATCAATAAGGAACACCATCATCATCTTCATCAAATCATCATTAACATCATCATCACCAACATTATCATCATCATCATCCTCAATATATCACCTGGAGAAAAGAACAACAACAACAATAATGAGCCGAAGCCCAACACACAGTAATGCACTCACAAGCGATGTAGCACACGAACTTAGCTAAATGCAATGCATCAAATAACAAGTTATTATCTTTTCTTTAAAGTAAACAAATAGCAAGAGAGTATTCAAACTTGGACAATAGGGGTAATTGGGATCTTGAGTAACATCACGACGCTCAGGGGGTTGATATAAGCAGTCCGGATACATATCTCTTAGATAATATATCCAAAAACGAGAAATAATAGTCTCATCTAAGGTTCTCAGCCGTTATCCAACTCTACTTAAACTCAGTCCACAACATGAATATAGTTCATCGTTCCCATAAACGTTGAACTAAACCATGAGATTTCCCTTCAAGTTTAAGCAAATACTATGCTGATAACAATTACCCCATCGACTATCCACCGTACCACTTATGAAAGTCATTGCCCCGCCTCCCTCGGCAACCATCTCAATCTCGTCTAGGTTCACCTTCCAAAAACTGCATCACGACAGGGGTGGCCTAAGTGCCTATGACTACCGTGCCCCTAATTTGAGGAAGGTACCGCTTCCCAGACTGAATACCGAACTGCCATCTCAGGTCATAAATAGATTTAAATGTCAAAATAGATAACCAATTCAAACAATTATTAGGCCGAGTTTAAGTTCTTAGTCCATTTAAGATGTCTATCTTAACAATCACCATGCAAGTTGTTGCGTACCTTTAGATGACGCCCATAACTCAAAAGAATCAGAAGATAACCCAGGAGAATCCACAAATCATATTCAAACATCTGTTTCAAGAAATCGAATTCTTATAAGAACTTAAGCTATAACTCATATAAGAACTTAAACTACTAATCCACTTATCTCAAACTCATTTTATTAAAGCCCTATTTGATCAGACACTAAATAGGAACCCCGCTATGGCTGCGAATATCGTCCCACCAAACTACGGACGATTCTTCTTTTGTCTATCAAAGAATTTCTTTTCACTTTAACTATAGTTTCTTTTTACAAAAACATATACAAAGCAATTAAATATACAAAACATTAATAACTTATGCAAATAGACATTTAAAACAATATACTCCTCATGCTAATCAAAGATCATTCTAACTTGTTAATCTAATTTGATTATTAACTATTAATCTTATTTTAGCTTAGTTTTAGCTAATTTGATTAGAGCTAATCATTTAACTCAAAACTAAGCCAAGGTGATTAAACTATATTAATCTAATTCATTTTAACTTATTCAAGTTCATTTAGTCAAGTTGGACCTAGGTTTGTTAACTAAGTTCATTTTATAACTAACTTCTAGATTTAATCTAATTATTTGTTAAATTTATAAATCTACTTAATTCATGTTTAATTACATCAATTAACTCACATAATACATCAAATATCACTTATCTATCTTATTTTAACTTAAAAAGATTCATTTACACTTAACAAAAAATATTTAGAAAGCAAATACAAATTTTGACTTTGTTTGGAAAATATATCAGCTGAAAATAAGTAAAATTTAAGCATTGATCATTATTTATTTTTGATGTGCTAAATTAGTATTGAATTTTTAAAGCATCTTATCCAGCAAGCGTACTGGCCCTTATCTTGTAATATAGCATGAGTCAAGTGTCGATCCCACAGAGATCTATTAACTACTAGACAATTATCAACTAATACTAATATCTAGGCAATTGATCTTTTAGAATGATTAGATTAAAACTAAATTATCCAATTAAGTATCTACTATGAATGCAGTGAGTTTTTGAAGAGAGTGATATGTTATAAAAATGTAGGAAAGAGCATAATCCACTTTAAACTATTGCCAATCACTTGAATTCATGTTATAACGATAATTAGATTCATGGATATTCATAAGAAATTGTAAAGATTTAAAACAGAGTTAAAAACCTTTTAAACCACAAAAATAATCTAATAGCTTCCGCTAAATAAATTATTCGTGGAATCAAAATTACAATTATAACCTTTCGATTCTATAATTGACTAATACTTTATATTAACATCCCCTAATTCCTTAGTGAGAAATCAATATAAAACATTGCATTAATATTCATGGACAATTTCTAAATTAGATTAACTCTGCCACTTCCGAAATTGTAATTTAATCTTAATTTATGAATTCATATGAACCCTAATTTCCCTTCCGAGTTATCAGAATTCTTATACACCAAAGATATGATGAATAATCAGAACTCAATATGAATATTCCATGATTCTAACTATCTTATAACATGGTTTCAAAGATCATTTTGGCATGTTTAAAGCTTCATCAACTTCCCACAAAAAGGATTTAGCTACTCATGGATGATGATTCAAAAATCAGATAAGAAATTACATATGATTTCATTATGATCAGAATATTCAGATATATGAATTGCATAAAAGGAAAAGATCAGATATCACCAATTCAACATATCAAAGCTTCACTTGCAAATTCTTGAAAAACTTCAATATCTCTTCAAAAATCTCTATGAAATGCTAATGCTAACCGATGTATTGTAGTGTATTTCAGAGCTTCTTGGATGATTCTCAAAGTGAGGAGAAGACCCCCTATTTATAGGAAAAATTTCGTAACAACTTATTAAAGAAAAATGGCAGTTTCATTCAAAGCCGGCAGTTATGGATCCTACGCCGGCAGCTTACAAGCGGCGTATCTTCAATTTCTCCTTTGCGTAGGCAATGCACAGGTAGCTTTCAACGTCAGTTACACATGTAGGCCGTTTCTACGCCGGTGGCTTACATGTAGATCTAGCCGGCATATGTGATGAGAAAGGAAAGGTTGAGGCAAATTTAAAACGAAAGCTGCCTCAAAGCCGGCGGCTTTGACACCGGCCTAGACATTCCAACAGATTTAACTCTTCAATTTCCTTCAAGCATTTGTTGTGTTCATGTCTTTTCTGATTCTTGATGTACACAGCCTCAACGCCGGCAACTTTAGTGCCGGCTTAGAATGTAACTTCTTCAAAGCTGGTGATGTTTCAATTTTGGGCTGCCGGCCTTCCATGTACCCTGGCTTCTTCATCCTCTACGCCGGCAGCTTTGAGGCGGCTTACAGTGTTGTTGGGTGAATATCTTGCAAAGATGGCAGTGCTGGTAGCGGCCTTGGATGTAAGCCGTCTGAAAGCCGACGGCTTTGAATGTTGAAATGTTGGCCTTTACTTCAATTTTTCCCATTTTTGATTCAAAATCTCTTGTTTTGATTTCTTTGTCCAAATTAGTCCTGAAACATGAATTTTAATCAAAACAAATATCCATTCTAGCTTTTATGAATAGCAACAAGTTGTATAAAATATGATCTTATCAATTTTGTAAAAACTTAAAACATGAAAGTTGTAAATCTCTTTTTAATCTTTCCAATGCAACTTGAATTACCTCAATCGGAGGTTGGATGAAAAATTTATGATTAAATTACAAAACATCATCGTTGTACTCGAGGCTAACCAGACCTAGGTCACGAACATGATTCTTGGAAGGTTGTTATAAAATGACTTATGGGCTATGAATCACGCCCATGATTATTGAGTTTTAAATTTTTGTGACCAACCCAAGGCTAGCAAGGCATGGATCACGGTCGTGATTGATGAAAAGTTTGCGAAAAATCACTTCTAAGTCAAAAATCACGCCCGGATTGCCTAAAATTGTCTAACCTGAGCCTACCAAGGTCTTAATCATGCCCGTGATTCATGGTTTCCCTTGAGTTACGAATTTTCTTGTTTTTCAAACTTCATTTTATCAAACTTTTACACATTCTACTCTAATCAAAACTTCATAAAAGCTATATACTACTCATATTAAGTCTAAACAACACTTCTACACTCATTCAACAACGTCAAACAACTCCAACTACTTCAACAAAACTCAACTTCACTATTCATCATCTTCTTCATCAAACCCAACTTACATTAACATTAATTTAACATATACATATGTAAATAGCACTTCCAACTCAATTCAACATTAAAGCAATATATATAAACTCATAAACTACAAAGAAAACAATATAAACCATATACTTAGCTTTTGGAAGACATGAAACTTCTCTCTTTCTTCTTGTTGGAGCTACTTCTACTTGATTTCTCATCTCTTATCTCATCTTCTACTTGATTTCTCTCTTTCTCTTCTTGAAATTGAGATTCATGTATTGAATTTGGAGAGAGAAAGAAGAAGACGAAGAAGAAGAAGAAGAAGTAAATAACAAGAGAAAAGAAATGGCAGGAAAAGGAAAAAGTAAAAGGAAAGGATAGGGTTTATTTAGGATATTTTAAGATTTAGGTATAGGTTTAGAACTATCAGATCAATATTTTTAGTTTTAGAAATATTTAGGAAATGATTTTAGACCCATTAGGTTAGAAATTAAGAACTTAAAATAAGAACTTAATTTAGGAATTTATTTTAGATAAAAATTAATTTAAGTTTGGGTTTAAGAACTGATATTTTGATACAAGCAAATAAACTCAAATTTTACAAAGATTTAAGAATTGATATTTTTGCTATAGATTGAAGGTTTAGGAATCCTTTAAACATTTTAAGGACATGTTTAGAGATTTTAGGAATTTAAAATCTCAAATTCAACTTAATTATTTACTAATCTAATTATTTCAACTTGTCTAATTATATCCTATGATTCATTTGACTTATGTAATTCTATCTAAACCCAATTTCTAATATAGGTGAAGATTTAGAGTATTTCATGGAACATGCAAGATGAGCGTCATTCCTTACATGAGTGAATTCTAGGGTATGTTGATCCTAATGTTTGAGTTAGTTTTTCCATGACATTTATTGCTAACTGTATTGTCTATCTAGAGCAGGAGATGGATCAAATAAGATTACAAGGATATTTAGATATCCCTAAGCTCCTAGAAAAACCGAAGCATATAGAATTCATAATGACTCCTTCATACAATTTTTCCTAGCTTTCTACATATAGATGTGATATAGGAAAATAGTGTAGGTAGTACCATGATTGGATTGAGATGGAAGTGATGAATTCCCTCTCCTAAGTGGACCAAAACCTAGGTATAAGAATAGAATAACGAGTAGTTAAATTCTAGGAATGAACTATCCAAGTCAAGACAACATTTACGTTTAGAATTGGACTCTTGAAGTTTTGATTTATTGTAAGCTAATGAACTTTCCCTTGGAGCTCACAGTTAGCATGTGTGGCTTAATGTTTGAATTTTGTTTGTGCTTTGTTTGGTCTTGATGTGGGTTTCACAGTTTGCTAGATGGGGAGAAAAAGTGTAGTTTTGTTTGCTTTGTTATTGTGGCTCATGAATGAGACATAAAGAAAAATGATATTGATTGCTGATGGAATTTGACTTATATAATACATAACATAAATGGGTTACAATTTGCTATTAGGAAGGGATTGCTTTTGTTGGTTTGTTAATTATTTGTCTTGTTTGTTGTTTCGTAAATGAGTTATGTGAGAGACTTGTACACAGAAAATGGAGCAACTTGTTTAACTAGGAAGGTTTACAATGTTCACATGGAAATTTGAATTATTTTTTATTTTTTAACTCTTTATATTTACTTGTTCGTATACACTCAGTGAAACAAGAAGAAAAACCGACCTTTACATGCCTAAAATTGAGTCATCCTCTTCATTTAATTCATGGGTCATTTAGTAGCATATCATTGGATGAGATGTCATTTTCATTTGACCTTTACTAATGAACTCGTTCAATTTGAAGAAGCAAGCTACGGTGAAGAATTTCCAAGGAAGTTAGCCAATTCTTTTGATTCAATTTTCACCGTGTATTGCATATCTTTTCTAATTTATTACTTATATAGTTAAATATCTTGGTTTTCATGTAATTTATGAAGCTAAACATGTATAATTATATCAATTATATAGAAGTTTTATCTCTAAAAGTTCATTTAAAGCCTCTACAATATTTCTAAATTATACTTTGAGATAAAATCTTGAGTTATAAATTTATGCAATTGAGTGTTTTTAGAGTTTTATTCTACGCGATTAGAGTTTCCAAGCATGATGGGCTATGGACTTAGAATTCTTTAACTAGTCTAACAGTGCAATCTAAATCTTTATTTGAGATCTAGATTTATAGTTATTGATCTATTTTCATTTCTTATTACATATTTATAACTTTAGCGGCTTATATTTAAGTTATCGCTTTTAGCCTATAGACTCTATAAAAAAATCATCTCTTAACACACTTGAAATCTAGAGCTACTTATAGTTATATATTGAGTTTTTAACTCAGGTCATGAAATCTTGTCTTTGATATCTTTTAGGAGCTAAGAAGCTTCTATTTAAGGTTTTTAGGTTATAGATGAGCTCATTGCTATTCAAAGTTTCTAACTTGGGTTTTTGTCGGGTCATAAATTCATTATCTATTCCACATTTATTACTCCATTTATTTTACTAGTTATGAAAGTTCTTGGGGATTACAAGGGCAATTTAGGATTTTAGTCTCATAGACCCATTTTAACTAAAATGTTGGCATAATCCGAGTATTTAATTAAGGTCTAGTTTCCTAGATATTGATATATTTTTTATCCTATCGCGTATTTTGTCACCAATTATCGTTTTCTATCCAATAGGTTTTAAAAATTAATTGTCTTCTATTGCAATTAAAATCTAGGGCCATCTATGATTATTTATGGAGTCATCGACTCACGTTACAAAATTTTGTCTTTTATTGTTTGGAATTTATCTTGATTATTGATAATCATAAATTTTCTAGTGCTACTTTAAGGTTTTAAAATATTGGAGATAACTTGAAAACCATTGCATCATTATTTAACGAGTGAAAAAATTTATTTTCTAATCACTAAACTCAAGGTAAAAGGATCTTAAGTTTAAAGTAACAGGATCTTGAAGTTTACAGTAACAATCCATTTATCATCTATCATTGATTATCTAAGGTTATAGAAGTTAAATTTTGCGTTTTGAAATTTTATTGGAAAGGATTATAATCTTTTCTACTGTAATCAAATTTGTTCATACTTTAATATTCTTAAATCATGTGAAAAATTGGAAATGACTTTTGCGACTTTTTATTAAAGTTCCTCAGGATCCTATATTATATTTTTGGCAATGGTCACATTTCGGTTATGCAAGAATTAGAGGATAACACATCCCTTAAAATCTCAAGACTTACCTTATTACAAATTTTGGTGAAGGTTGTGATCCATCCTCTCCTTTTAGCACATTTTCATATCTGTTTTTCCAAGCAACATGTGGATAATTTTAGCCAGTTAACATCAATCCTTCTATAATTTAGATTAACTAACATTAGGTGGAGGTTAGGGTTTAGAGTAGCCCATCTTAAGGTTTTAGTAGGCTTCTAAAAAAGAAAAGACAAAAATGGAAGAGATTATTTATATGAGGCTTGTAAGGGGAAAAAGACCTCCTTAGGGTTTCTACCATTTGGCACGATCTTGTGCATTTAAAATTTGTGCGTATAAGAACCTTAGTTAGTTTTTAACAGTTTAGGGTTTTTAAATATTCTCTTGGGGTAATAATGATTTAAATATATCAAATATGTAAACCCAAATTTTTGGAATTGATTTAGCCTAAAACCCTAATCTAGAAGTCAATCGGAACTCTAAAGTCAACAAAACCCTAGTCAGACGTAACAGCTTAAGTCCAGCAATCCCGAATAAGCAAGTCGGTGAAAGTAAGTAGGAGTTTAGAATATAGAATACTGCGAAATTACCCAAAGAAGCCTAAAAAGATCAGATTAGTAAAACCGCAACTCATTTCGAACCCGATCAGATACAATTCTTGAAAAACGTGTCTCGGATCTTGGAATAGTAAAAATATTCTAAATATACCGTTAAAAGACTTGTAAAAATATAAGGTTTTCAAAAATATCGTTTTATAATTTTTCAGTAAGTAAAAATAACAGATAACGCAATTATACGCGTATTTTCTTACTACCGGTACTTTATTTATCATATCTACTTTACACTACACTATTTATTACTATTCTACACTATTCTTTTATCTCTACTTTTTTCTTACACCTATTCTTACAAACACCATAACCTATAACCTTTATTTTTTACCTTTCTCATAACTTTATTTCACATCTACCTTACTTATTACTTCATTTAATCAATAAAAATACAAAACAAAACACTCTCTCTCTCCCTCCTACACCATGGCCGCCCCCCTCCTCTTCTTTCTTCCTTAATTTTGTTTCAATTTTCTTTTATTTTAATCACACAAAAATCACTCCACATTTTCCTATAAATACCCCCTCCCTCTTTCACTTCTTTCATACAATTACTACTTACAAATTCTCTATAAAAACTCTCTCAAATTCTCCTCTCAAAACTCTCTCCAAATATCCTCCCAAAACTCTCTCAAAATAATCACAAAATAACTTTCTACCCACAACAAAACCCATAACCACATAACACTACCAAAACCTTCTTTAGGTAAACTTTTCCTATTATTTTCTTCTCCTAATGTCATATAACTTTACATGACCTTGTGTGAGTTTCCAAAGACTAAGTGTTATGGAAGCTACACTAGGTTCATGTATTGTTCTTGTTCATGAAAATCTAATTATGTTTATGTTGTTATTTTGTTTATATTATTATGTCTAAGTATTATTATGTATCTATATAAATATATACATATTCTTTAGAGCATATAAGCTCAATTGTAATTTATTTATTTTCATGCAATGCAATTTATTTATTTATTCCATTGCAATTTATTTATTCCTTGTTATTTTAAGACTAGTCTCTAGTCTTAGACTTGTCCTCATCAACTCAAAACAAATTTTTCTTTATTTTATTTTATTTTTCTTTTGGGACTAGTCTATTTCTTAGTCCTGGGAGCCTTGAAGAAGCTAAGACTCCCAATACTTGACTTTATTTATTATTTATGTTATTTTTGCTTGTTAATATTTCTCATAAATCATGTTATTAAGATTGTTGTCCAAATTTTTCAAAGCTTTAAAAATAGTTGATAAGAAGGAGGTTTTGTCACTTAAGAAAAAAGTTTGTATGAAATATAAAATTTATGGTTTACCAAAAATAAAAGTATTCCTTTCCAAGTTTTAAGAAAGACTCACTACAAATTTGAAGCTATGTTGTTTTAAATTTTTTTTTTTTTTAAATCATTCTATATCACTTTGTTTTACAAAAAAAAAAATGATTTTTGATGTAAAAATGATTTTTATAAAAACACAACATAACAAAAACCTTATGAACAAGAAGTAAGAATTTTCAAGTTTAGATCTTTTCAAATAAATAGTCAAAGAAAGATTTTGTAGAACAAAAAAGGGAAAAGTAGCACTAAAATAGAGAAATTAGAAGGAGAAAAAAATTATTTTTTTTCAAAAGTCATCTAGGAAAATAATAGGTCAAAAATAAAGTAATTCTTTGAAAACAAAAGAATCAAAATATTCATTACAAAACAATTTACAAAATGAATTTCTTGTAAACAATAGTTTTCTAAAACTTCTAATTAACATAGTTCTACTTAAGAAATATAAATGGACAACAAACACTTGAGCATGAATAAATATGAGCTAAGTAGCTATAAAGG
This sequence comes from Combretum micranthum, assembly GCA_024138025.1. NCBI lineage: Eukaryota > Viridiplantae > Streptophyta > Magnoliopsida > Myrtales > Combretaceae > Combretum > Combretum micranthum. Next base: position 7,597 of record JAMXBD010003351.1, on the reverse strand, counting down.
TGGATTTCTTCAACCATATAGATAACAAAGTATTTATCAAACAAATTTTGAATGATTTAATATTTGAACCAAAATTGTTTTTAGGTTGGAAAATTCGTAGTGATTTTTATCGCTACTGTTTTGGAGCCTATATGATCTAGTTGTTAAAAATAGTTCTAGAAATGGGTAGATCTTTTCGAGTAGGTAGAAATCGATATATTATATGCACAATTCCGAGTTAAAATGACCAAGTTATGGCCGTTTTAAATTGGAATTATCCTTTCTACGAACTTTAATGTTCTCATGACATTGTTTTGTCAAAATTCAAGAAAATCATCAATAAATACTCATCTTGGGTATTTTCTTTGGCTAGGTGATTCAGAGGAAGAATACCTATATCCCGAAGACTATTTCGATTAAGTGGAGTGTGTGAGCGACTCATCCACTAGAGAAATCGTCGTCATTGCATCGTGAGTTTATTTCCTTAAATTGCTTTAATTAATTGTGCTTGTAATCTAGTCGCATTAGAATTAAGGAAAGACAAATGGATATGTATGAAGATAATTGGTTGAAAGTATCCTAAGAATATCGATGCCGGAATTGATTTAATGTTTGTTTTAGTATAATACTTGATTTGTTTGAAATTCTATGATCACCTTAATATTGATAATAATAAGGCTACGAAGTCATAAATAAATTGGTTCATGCATACCACGAAGTGAGTCACATTGCATTTGGGCTATTATCCTTGGGTGAGAAAAATGGTAGTTCAGGTCGAAAGCAACACTTGGCGGAGTGACCGAAAGCAATTGCTTGGCAACATGGAGAAAATGCTTAGTGGATAATACGAAAGCGAGGCTTAATTCAAGTAGACTTAAGGTGCTCGGCAATATTGATCGAAAGCACAAATCTTTTAACTAAAACTACTTGTTTTAAGGTTACGTATCACCAAACCCCGAATGGAGGGCGTAAATCCATTCAACATATAGTTCCTGAAAAACTATATGCCTTGTTTGCCCACGTGTATGTTGCATCTCACATGTTTGCTTAAATAACTTGTTTGAATTTTCATATCAATGAGTCATTTATGGAATTAGTTCTCACTAAGCCTAGTAGCTTATACCCATATAGATATCTTTTAAAATTCCCTTATTTGTGGTTGAGGCCACGTGGACCCTGCAGTCAAGTAATTTCCTTTTGGTTAAGGAATTTCTAGATAAAGTTAGTGTTGAATAAGTTGTAGAAATATTCTTGTAATAGATTTGAGACTGGGGAATGCCCTTAAGTTTTGTAAAGATAATTATTATGAACAAAAGAATATTATGAATCCTCTTTTCTTAATTTGTTGTTATATCTCCTTAAGCTTCATAATTCTATGTATGGTTCTCTAAATTTGTGAGAGCATGCCTTACACTTAATGTTAAAGCTTAGGGAATGACTAAGGTTGTCATACTTAAGCTTTAATATTGAGTATGGCGGACTGTTATGTTTAGGGTACCCCTTGGGGCGTGACTGTCACGCCCCGAAGGGTACCCTAAACGTGACAGTCCGCCGTACACAATATTAAAGCCTAAGAATGACCACCTCAGTCACGCAAAGGCTTCCATACTATGGACAAGGCGTCTAACACATAAAGGAGACATATCGGAATGATACATTTTATATTGATACAATTGAGTAACAATGTAAAGGAAATACAATCCACTGTACTCTAAATACAAATCACTACACTTCATATACGAACCACTACACTTCAAAATACAAATCATTCAACTCCAATCACATTCATCCACAGACTTCCCTACATAAACTATTACAAGACAGATCATAAAACTAGCAGAATACTTCAAACATTTGTATTCTTTGCCAAAATCTCGGAGTCATTCCCGGCTCCAACCAATTCGGTCTCCACTTTGTATTCTTGAGATAACCTGTTCATTTAAACAACTATTGGGGTATAAGCTACACTAGCTTAGTGAGAATTCCCTTAATTCCGTACCATAACAAGCAAGTATTAATCAAACATATGCTATGCATGAACAAACACATGAGTAAGCAATTATGTATGGGTATCCGGAACCCACACACAGAACGGATTTACGCCCTTCGTATCTTGGGTTAGGGATGGTATTGAAGTCTACACGACTGTTGCTAGTCCCCAAGCCCTGGCTCTTAGCACTCGTCTCTAGGCTCACGCATGGACTGCATCCCCAATGCGCCTTAGTTTCTATGAATGAGCTCTGATCCGGGTCTCATTATCCAAACGAGTCCTCGGACCATATGATCGACCTGCATAGGAGTAGCACGCTACCAAATGCAATATGTCCAATGAGATGCATGATCAATTTACTTTTCGCTTAGGTCAAAATATTTATACATTCTTTAGAGTGACCAGCCAATATCATACACAAAACAGAAATAATATGAACAGTGCAGTTATCCAATCAAATCGTGGTTTCGATATGCTTTAGTATTCTTTGGCATACATTCATCACAGTCTCATCATATATCCCATCCCCATTCATATCGATTTTTATCTTGTTCTTAATTCTAATGCAACTAACTACAAGCACAATCAAGGTAACAAAACAAGGAGAAAACTCACTCCGCCATAGGTTCGCCTTTCTAGTAATAATAATCCGGAGGTAAAGATTCAACGTCCTCGGTTCACCTATCCACATAAGAAATACCCTAATAAGCACTCTACCATCTAAGGATACTAAAACTCTAAGAAAACTTAGTGAAATCGAAATTCGCGTCATTTTCGAAGTCCCGATTTAAAATGGCCATAACTTGGTTGTTTTAAGTCAGAATTTCGCAAATTTTATATCGATTTCTATCTACTTCGGAAGACCTTTCTAAATATGAAGTTTAAATCAAGTTTCAAAAATATCTAAGCCTCGGAAATGAGGGATCAGATCTGTACAGCGGTATATAGATTCCGAAAATGCGGTTTTCATGAATGCACTTGAGATTCCTAAGTGCAAAATGAAACTAAATGCCATGGTGATGAATTTTCCTATCATGAATGTCATGATATTAACTCTTAAGTATCTAAGGTCTTATAACTTTTTAGACTTGAAGAATTTAAATAAACTTTTTCTTAGAAAACCATTTCATGCTATTATTTAATAAGTAAGTTTACTACACTTGGTCACACTTACTTATTACAAGGGTTTTCTTTAAGAAAACTACACTTTGTTTAAAGAAATTTTGACCCTTATATTAGTTATATCCTAAGGTCTTCATTTCTTTAATAAAATCTTCATTTGTAAACTTTTAAGTGGGTCTTATACCAGGGTGGTTCCAAAAATCCGAATTTAGTAAATTTCATTTCCAAGTTAATTCCTTTAAGAAAAATGTATTTTATACTTAAAACTTTAAGTATTTATTTTACCTATACCCTAAGGACTTCATTTATTTAAGAAAATACCATTTTTGAAGTTGGAAAAATAGTGTTTTCTAACCATCTATCCATTATTACGAATTTGGCTTTCAAGACTTTTAACTCAAAACTTCTATTGGACTTCATCTCTTGTTTCAAACATTTTCTTTGGTAAAAACTCATTTAGACTCATGAAAAATGTTACCAAACATTATCTATCACCTATAGGCTTCATTTTTCTTGTAAAATATATGTTTAGAAGTTGGTAAAAATGTTTTTAACCTAGGTTTCTCAAGTCATCCGAATTTACACCAACATTTCTTGAAAAGTGTTCTCCTTTTTGGTTTTATTAACTCATCTACTTATAGATCTATATACTAGGAAGGTTATTTACTAAGGACAAAAGCATAAAAAGACCATTAATGCACATAAACTCAAAATAATGATGAGATCTTAAATGCCTACATGAATATGAGTAGTAAGATGATAGATTTACTATATCAAATGCTTAAATAGGTTTTCAAAACATAAAACTATATTTTTATAAAAGATCTTTTTTCAAAACACTTTTTGATGAAAACTCATAAAGCTTTTGGCATGAAAGCTCCTTTAAATGTTAGATCTACTTTGTGATGGTTTGGTATTCTTGTTTTGATATTTCCTTGTCCCTAGCATGAGCTCATGGGGACATTTAGTTGGAATATCCAAGAATATCCTTACCATTACAAGATTAAGGTTAAGGAAGTAAGGTTCTTTCACTTTAAGGTAAAATGGAAGACAATAGAAGAAAAAGAAAGTTGTGTGTGTGTGTTGTATGAGCTATGAAGCTCACGGCAAAGTGGTGGAGAAGGAGAGGATTTGGAGAGCTTTTTACCTTTTGAAAACTTAGAAAAAGTGAAGAATGAAGAAAGAGAGAGAAAATGTAGCTTATATATTAAATGGAATTAGGTTAAATGAGACTAAAATAATAAAAAGAAAATTGCAAAATGGAGCTTGTTGGAGGGGTTTCACGCCGACCAATGTATGGGGAGGAGGAGAAGATTTGATTTTGATTTAACTTGTTTTGATGGAAATGAGTACAATTTGTTATAAATTAAAATAATATTTAAGAGACAAAAAGTCTTTGAAAAGGAAGTGATTGAGTGATGGTAAGGGTTGCAAATATAGGGTGTACAAATGGTAGTCATAGGTTGTACTTGTGAATAGTAATGAATAGTAATCAAGACAACTTAATTACCGGTAGTAAGAAAAATACGAATAGGAAGGCTATAACTGTATTTTTCATAAACCGAAAAATGAAATTTATGTTTTTGAAATTCTTATTTTATTTCGATTCAAATGGGTATTCATAAGAAAATTTTTGAAATTCTAGTTCCGGGCACGCTTTTCTATAATGGGTCTCGGGATGACCCGGAATTGAAATTTTCTTAAAATATGATCTTTTCTTTTCGAAATATAATCAAGAACTATATCCAAAATTAATTTTTGCTTATAAAAGTTTCTTATTTGGAAACCGAGGAAAAGCCAGAATTAGGGTTCCTAGTTCTCACTCCAGTCTTAACCTATTCCGGTTTAGGGTTTTGGTTTCCGGTTCTTGAGTTATCTTGTTACTTGAAAAACCGGGGTTTACAACACTTTGAAACAATATTCCATATTAAATATTTATAAAATTTCTTTTGATATGAAACCGAAGAAAAGCCGGATATAGGGTTTCTAAGTCTTCTCCCAAAACTTGAACTAAACCGGTTTAGGTTTCATTTTCCGGTTTTCGAAGTTTACTTGATTACTAGGAAACCCGGGGTATACATTATAAAAAGTAATTAAAAGGTGTAATGAAATAAAATGAATAGTGCAAAAGACTAATCAATTACCGGAAATGAAAATATGATAAAAATTATAACTGTAACTTTTATAACCCGAAAAATTATATAACTGATATATTTAGAAATCTTATAAAATTACGAGTCTAACGGTACTAATGGTATGTTTTTGATATCTCGAGCCCCGGGACACACTTTTCAAAGTCTGTATCCGAACGGGTTCGAGATAGGTCAAAATTTTACCAATCTGATATTTTTAAACAAACTTATATTACTACGAGCTATTCTACTTATTTAAACTACACCTCGGCCTCTAGGGTTAAGGTGTTAGATTGCCGGACTTAAGCTATTGTATTCCACTTAGGGTTTCAGGTGATTTTTCCGGTTTAGATCCTTGCCAAAATGGAAACTAATATTTATGTTTACAACATATTTAATTTGAGAAATTTATTTTAAATTTTATTTTTGTAAGTATTTAATATCTCTTAATGTTTTCGAAACTCTTGAATTGAGTTATATTTTCGAAAGTCAATCGTTATTTGCTTTTTAATAATTTGTTTTTTTTTTTTAGCTTTATAATTACCCTTTTTATAAGTCGGAGTTAAATATGGAATTTTTCGTACGTCATGGTTTGAATTTGAAGACCACTGAGTTCTTATTTTATTGTTTAAAGATTTTCATTTTCTCAAGATTAAGAAGTTTTTAAATTCGTTCGTGATTTAGGACTTGTCGAAATTCGTTTTTAATTTGGGGTGATTTTTAGGGTTTATTTTCGAAGTCATCTTGGAATTATTTACTAAAATTTTCCGAGGCTTACAGTGACAAAATAAGTCTAATTTATCTACAAGTTTAACTTTTTAATTTGCATAAGTTCCTGTTTAGGGTAAATTCATAATTTTTGCAAATCGAAGCTCCTAATGACATTATTTTGATTTTTCTTGTAAAACTTAATTTAGAGAACTATTTTTAAATTCTACTTTACTTTTATTTCGATATTTAAATTGTTTTCAAATTTTCAAAATTTTGGTTCTCGGTTTAAGGCATGGAAATTTTGAAAAATTTAGTTGTTTAAATTCATATGTGACTTTAATGGCTTCTGCTGACTATTTGATTTTGGTTTCTTATGATTGATGTTTGGATCATTTCAATTTTTTTCCAATATGTGAAAATCACTTTTTTCATAGCCTAAGGAGTGTGCACCAAGGGACAACTACTTACACATCACTACAAAATGGTCAAGTTGAGAGAAAACACCATCATCTATTAGATATACTGGAGCTTTAAGGACTTATGTTTGTTTACCAAAGGATTTTAGGCAGAGTGTGTTCTTACCGCTACTTACTTGATTAATAAGATGTATATGGCACAATTGAATTGGAAGTCACCACATGAAAAGCTATTTCGATCTCCACTAAATTATGATGGCTTGAGAATTATGGGTTGCTTGTGTTCTGTTCGAAAGTAGCCTCGTCCCACTGATAAATTTGAAGCAAGAGGAATTAAATGTGTTTTCTTATATAGGCACATGGACAAAAGGGTTTTAAAGTGTATGATCTTCATCACAAACAAGTTTCAATTTCTTGAGATGTAGTATTCTTTGAGATTATTTTCCTTTCAAAAACATGAGTCTTCTATTAATATCCATCATACTAATGTGTCTAATCCTATCTTGTTTAAGACTTTTCCTTTGATTTTAAATCCTTGTGATCAACATCCATGAGCCCCTCTTACAATGTATTCTTCTACTGAGCAAGATTTACAAACAACATCTTTAGTTGATCATTCTTTACAAATAAGCTTTGTTTACTTCTTAGTCCACTTTGCACAGGACTAATAAGTTGAGGAATGCTCCTTGGGAAAAAGCTCGGGAGGTATTACACGTCACATATAATGTATGTGTTGTAACTATCAATGGCATTCTAACACGTAGTTGTATAGGTAGTTACTTTGAGAATTGCCCACTTCTCGTCTATGTGTTATGTATGGTTGGTAGTTACATACCGGGTGTACATACACATGGTGTGTTTTACCCATTGAATATTGTTCCCCTTCTTGGTTGCAAGATTTTATACATGTAACACATACTCAAAATTATGTTGGAACTCTTTCCTCTTCTCTTAAACACATTTACCCGTTTTTTGATATTTCCACTTTTACTACTTATTCTATCGATTTTGTAGCTTATTTAGCTAAAGGATTAATTGCTCAAGAACTAAATAATCACTTAGAAGCATCTCAACATAAAAAGAATGGCAACTTGCTATGCAAAATGAACTTAGTGCTTTGAATCTAATGATACTTGGGAAATGACTACTTTACCTAAGGGAAAGTGTGTTATTTGTTCTAAATGGGTTTTTAAGACTAAACATAGACTAGATGAAACTATTGAAAGTACAAAGCATGATTTGATTAC